>CAUYQV010172280.1:0-14419 GCA_963574575.1 Galagoides demidoff | reverse complement strand
GGCCCGCCAAACAACAATGATGGCTGCAACCAAAAAATGGCCGGGCATTGTGGCGGGCGCCTGTGGTCCCAGCTACTTGGGAGGCAGAGGCAGGAGACTCGCTTGAACCCAGGAGTTGGAGGTTGCTATGAGCTGTGATGCCATGGCACTCTACCCAGGGTGATAGCTTGAGGCTCCGTCTCAAAAAAAAAAAAAGAAAAAAGAAAATTCAGACACATAGAGACACTAGGGGGTCCCCACACACAGGAAAGGCCATAGCTAGAGAGTGGCCATCTGCAAACCCAGAAGAGAAGCCTCAGAAATGAATCCTGCCAATGCCTTGATCACAGACTTCCCAACCTCCAAACCGTGAGAAACAAACTCTGTTGTTTCAGCCATCCAGTTTGTGGTATTTGTAATGGTGCCAGAGAAAACTTAATACATGAAGTAGAAGTATGGACAAGGTTTTGTAAAAAATTCAAACTTAGGGTAAATAATCTAAACCAAAGCCAGCCCTGAGCTGTCAGATGCTGCTCATTAACAGAAGCAGAAGCAGCTGTAACGCCCTCCTGGTATGCCTGGTGCATAGGGGAAAGCTGGTGTCTTACAGAGGACATTAGAGACACAAGCACACCCCCCAAAACACAGGGACATACAGCTGGGAGGCTGTGTTTTTCGAAAGGCTATTTCCTATTGGAAGTGCTTTAGGCTCCCACAAAGCTGAATCTTCCCTACAAGAAAAGGATACACAATGATTAGGCAGATGAAGCTGCTTTTATTTGTAAACAGATTTTAAAGATCACTTTGCTCTGAATTGGGGTAGAGAAGCTTTTCCAGCATGCACAGCATGATGATAAGCAGGTGGCAGACACCTTAAGGTGACCCTCTGTGAGTCCTCGTATGGTCCCCCTTGGTGCGGGTGAAAAGGGTGACTTGATTCTTACAGATTACGGCAAAAGTAAACGTTGAAGTTGTAATTGAGCACCCTAATCAACTGACTTTGATTAAATCAAAAGGGAGCTATCCTGGGTGGGCCTGGCCTCATCAGGAGAGGCCATTAAAAGAAGGCCTAGGCCTTTCCTGAAGTGAGGGACTCAAAGCAACAGGACCTCCCTCCTCCTTCCCCATTCCTGGCTCTAAAGAAACAAGTTGCCCAGCTCCAACAACCACTTGGACAATGACCTTTCTCCAGTCGAACCTCCAGATGAGAACTTGGCCTAGCAGACAGCTTGATTTCTATCTCCTGAGACCCTGACCAGAGAACTCAGAGGAGCTTTGCTTGTGCTTCTGACCTGTGGAAATGAATGTTATTTTAAGCCATTATTTTGGGGTTATCTTTTATGTGGCAATAGAAAACCCACACAGAACTTATTTAGTAAATCCTACAACATTAGAACTAGGGTCTGGCACTTAAAACTCAGAGGAGGCTCCGCCCCTGTAGCTCAAGTGGCTAAGGCGCCAGCCACATACACTAGAGCTGGTAGGTTCAAATCTAACCCAGGCCTGCCAAACAATAATGACAACTACAACCAAAAAATAGCTGGGCGTTGTGGTGGGCGTCTGTAGTCCCAGCCACTTGGGAGGCTGAGGCAAGAGAATTGCATAAGCCCAAGAGTTAGAGGTTGCCATGAGCTGTGATGCCACAGGACTCTACCCAGGGCGACAGCTTGAGGCTCTGTCTCAAAAAATAAATAAATAAATAAAACTCAGAGGAATTTTGTTTTTGAACACCTAAAGTGTTCACACATTACAGCACTTTTTTCCCACCTTTTTTAAATCTCATGGCACACTTGAACCTATCTATAGTTAAACTTCTATAGCACACTTAAATTATGTTGATCAGAAAAAAAAGTAAAAAAAAGAATATACTGGGCGGTGCTTGTGGCTCAAAGGAGTAGGGCGCCAGCCCCATTTGCCAGAGGTGGAGGGTTCAAAACCAGCCCCAGCCAAAAACTGCAAAAAAAAAAAAAAAAAGAAAAGAAAAGAATATACTTACTATGTTTTGAACTTTTGAAAATAAATGATCTTTAAAAATTTTTACAGTAGGCTCGGCGCCTGTGGCTCAATCGGCTAAGGCGCCAGCCACATACACCTAAGGTGGCAGGTTCGAATCCCCAGCCCGGGCCCACCAAACAACAATGATGGCTGCAACCAAATAATGGCCAGGCGTTGTGGCGGGCGCCTGCAGTCCCAGCTACTTGGGAGGTTGCTATGAGCTGTGATGCCATGGCACTCTACCCAGGGGGATAGCTTGCGGCTCCGTCTCAAAAAAAAAAAATTTTTTTTTACAGTACACCTAAGATCCTCTCACAGCACACCAGTGTGCCATGACACACCAGTTGAAAATCACTGCACTAGAGAATATGCGCATGGATAAAGTTAAATACTAACAGGTTTAGAAAGATTTTAGTCAATTTGTGGATGATCTTTTTAAAAATTAGGCTTCAGATCAGGAACAGTGGGTCACACCTATAATCCTAGCATTCTGGTTGGCAGAGGCGAGTGGATTGCTTGAGCTCAGGAATTCAAGACCAGCCTGAGCAAGAGCCAGACCCTGTCTCTACTAAAAACAAAAGACTAGTTGGGCACGGGGGAGGGTGCCTGTAGTCTCAGCTACTCAGGAGGCAAGAGGATTGCCTGAACCCAAGAGTTTGAGGTTGCTATGAGCTATGATGATGCCGCAGCCCTCCACCGAGGGCAACAGTGAGACTCTGTCTCAAATAAATAGTAAAATTAAGCTTCATTCTCTACCTTCTTCATTCTTCAGGAATTTCAGAAAAAGATGTGCTTAGAACAGGGCTGGGTACAAAGTAAGTATTACGTATGTTAACACCATTGAACTGTGCACAGGATACAAAATTCTGGCTTGAGAGTTCTTTTTCTCGAGCACTTTTAAGGTGCTGTCCCCGTCTTCTGGATTCGCTGGCTCTTGGGGTGAGTTCTGCAAATTCAAATCATCGTTCCCTGATAGGCGACGCGTTCTTTTCACAGCTGCTTTTGAGATTTTGTTTTCTTGGTTTTCAGTAGTTTTCCATGCATCCGCGTATGGTTTCCTTTGAATTTATTCTGTTTGGGGTTCACTGAGCTTTTCGAATGTACAAGTTTACATTTTACACCCAATTTAGAGAGTTTTTGGTTATTCCCTTGTCAAATATATTTTTTGTACTAATCTCTTGTCTTCCTCAGGGGGGACTCCAATGACATAAATGTGAAATCTTGCGATCCTCCATGGTTCATGTGGTTCTAGTCATTAAAAAGAATATTCTTTGTGTTCTTCAGATGGGGCACTTCTGGTTTTGAGTTGCTGATCCTTCCTCTGCCTTCTCCATTCTTAATCTATGGTGACTATGACTCAAATTTTGTCTCTGGACGTTTGCCTGAGGAGTCTCTAGAGGCAGAATCCTCATTATCTCTGCTCTCTCTCTCTGTGTTTCCATCGGCCACAGGGAGTGGGTGTTTCCTTGCAGGGGGAGTTGGAGGGGTGGGGTAGGGTGGCATGGGGGGAGACCACAGGCAAGCGACCTTCTGAGGGCTCAGGCCCAGTGACCTTGCCTCAGCAGACCAGAGGGGGCTCCCCTGCCCAGACCAGCAGGAATATACACTCCATAGTGGACTGTGAGTTGTAGAGAAGGGGCCATCGTGCCTCGTGGAAGATTCTGCTCTTAGAAATTATCTAATTGCTTCTGTTCTCCCTTCCTCCTCCTTCAGAGTTTGTCGCTGAAGCTCACTTATGTGGACCCTCTCTTTGAGGGGATGAAGTGGAGAGTAGGGGACAGAGTCTGTGTTTTTCTTCTTACAGGCTTCTGTACTAGCTGCAGTTACCCTACCTGAACCTGAATTTGTGACTTAATCAGTAACTGGTGAAGATGGCAGAGGCAGAGCTTGGCTTGAAGCTGGAGCTGGAACATGGGATGGGCAGAGTGGGTCACCTCAGAGCAGCAGGACGTCCTCCCGCAGCAAGCTCTGGGCCTGGCTGCCCTTCCTGCTGCCTCCTGGCTCTTTTTACCTCCTCTCATTTTGCCAGTGATTCCTGCTGCTTCCCCCAAACCTATGTTCCCTTCTCCAACTTGCCTCCCTCCACCTCACCCTGTGTCCCTCCATGGACACGTGTTACCTCTCAGTCCCTCTACTGCCGTCCAGCTTGGGGGATCACAAACATGTCCCCAGAATATTTGGGGAACAGATTGAAAAGAGAATGAATGGGTAACCCAAATCCATTCACCATCACCACTGCACCCCTAGTGCCCTTAGTGCCTTGTGGGGATTTTAAGACCAACAAAAATGAACATTTCTGGGTTGAGGGGCTTTCCCCCTCCCTCCACACAACGTTAAGAGCAGGGAAGGCGGGAAGGGAGCTCCGAAGTCCCCACATCCCCAAACTCGTTCCTCTAGTTGATCCCCAGTTACTGCAGTTTCCTCCTGTGTTCCACCCTAAGAGTCTCAGAAATCTCTGCTGTTGGCTGCCCGGCTTCCTTCGGAGGGGCTGCCTCCCTCCACACTGCCTTCCCCTCACTCTTCTCCCCCCACATCCTGCCTCTGTCTCTCCCCTGACTGATGGCGCTCTCTATGGCTTCTTCCCACCTTGTGCGCTATGCCCAGCTCCTGGCTTCCAGAGAGCTGAGGTCAGACGCCCCCAAATCCCACAGTCACCTTCATCACCAGCCCAGATTCTCTGAGAGTTTGTGGCAATAGTGATATCTGATAAATGCTTGTCAAATCTTAATCTAAAGAAGAGAACTCAGAGTTTGAGCAAGAGAAATTTTCATTTAAATTTATTAAAAATAGTCATGCAGGGATTTATTCAGTGGCCATCATGTTCCAGGCAGTGGGGTCCCTCTGATGCTCACTGTGCTGTCGGCAGCCACGCAGCAGGAACATCCGTGCAGCATGTTCTGTGAACTCTATGTTATGGTGTGACCACCAAGGAAGAGAAGGACTCAGGAAGCTTTGGGGAAGCTGAGATGTTTTACAGGTTGGTAGATTTGTGAGTGTTTGCTGCAAGGCTGGACTGGGGGGGCAATGCAGAAAATCCTGAGAGTGTCGGGAGCACAGCAGCCCCCAGCTGTGATTCCACAACTCCACAAACACAGAACTTCCCTCCTAACTAGCATGGTTTGCTCCCCCCGCTGAGCAGTGAGGCCTGCAGTTGGAACTTTCCTTTCAATCCCAGATCTGCAGGTTCCATCAGTTGTGTGATGTGTTTCTTAAGTACATGGGACACCCATATCCTTTGATTCATGCAGACAATACTCCTTAATCCTTTCTCGAAATGAAAAACAAAATAGAAAACCCAGAGTCCGGCTCGGTGCCTGTGGCTCAAGTGGCTAAGGCACCAGCCACATACACCCAAGGTGGCAGGTTCAAATCCAGCCCGGGCCTGCCAAACAACAATGACAGCTCCAACCAAAAAAAAAAATAGCCGGGGGTTGTGGCAGGCACCCATAGTCCCAGCTACTCAGGAGGCTGAGGCAGGAGACTCGATTGAGCCCAGGAATTGGAGGTTGCTGTGAGCTGTGATGCCATGGCACTCTACCCAGGGGGACAGCTTGAGGCTCTGTCTCAAAAAAAAAAAAGAAAAGAAAAGAAAAAAGAAAACCCCGAGTCTTTGCTTTCCAGCCTCAGCTTTCTTTCAGGTTGTCTGAAAGCACCTCTTCCTGACCATCCCAGGAAAAATCTTCCTGCATCTTAAACAACATGGACAAGAGCTGGTACAAGATAGTCGAGTAGGCTTAAACCTCTGGGTGAATTTTTTTCAAGTTCAGAAAGGTAATTGTTATTTAAAAAAAAAAAAACAACAATTTTTGTAAAACTGTCACATTCCTTCCTCAAATTTTCTTCCTGTTTTTCAACTGCTGACTTTGGGGTGGGGAAATTGCAATAAATATTTACTAAAATGGGTCATGGACTCTTCTTTTAAAATTAGTAAGTAGAGGCTGAAACGGTTTCCTTAAACAGTTTCAATATTCACAAAATTTATAAAGTGGAAAAGAATGGGCCCACGGCTTCTTCCAGGTTGCTGAAGGGATTTACCACAAGATGGCACCAGGCGTGTGGCAGTGAACCAGGAGGCTGCCCTGTGGGAGCACAGCTGCCAGCGCTGCATGGAGCCGGTTCTGAATTGCTGTCTGGGCGTTTGGTGACCAAGGCCTTCCTCTCATGCTGTCCTTCCAGCCAGGTTTTTCTAGTGAAGGAAAGGTGGCTTAGTTCGTTAAACTCGTCTCTGAAGGAATTTGTCCAGTTTCTCCCTCAGTAACCGATGGGAATGTGGGGCAATGATGTTTTGGGTTCTCTCTGTATTGTGCTTTCTTCTTGTTGTTTTGTGTGGGCACCAAACATGAACTTCTTCAATTCATCTGTGGGAAGATGGGCAGCAAAATAGTGAAGTCTGTGGTGCTTTGATACTCATTCCTGCCTGACTGCCAAGGCCGAGCGACAGCCATCAAGTCCACGTGTGAAAGCCAACCTAATGTTTTCTGCTCGGATGTTCAAATCTTGGACAAGTGCGTGATTTAGAAATTAAAGGGGTCCGGCAGTCACACGGTGTGGTTTTCAACACCTGGAAAGAGCCACAGGAGAGAACAGGGCCTGTGTTCTGCATGTGGGCCCACATCCCTGTAGAACTCCAACTAGGCCCGCCCAGTTGCCATGTAGCTAGGTAAATATTTGCCAAGCACTTACTGTTTCTCCAGATTCGGGGCAAGTGTCTACTGGGTGTGAAATGATCTCTGTGGGGAAGTGAGCCTACCCAGTTCTTATCTCCTGCTGTAGCATAGTTCACTGAATATGACCCAACCTCTTGAGCAAGGGAGGCCGACCAGTTCTTATCTTCTGTCGGTTGGCACTGGGGCATGATGGTGCCCAAGACCAATGAGTCATTTGCAGGAGGCCTAGAGACAAGAGGTGGGCCCAGCGGTTCATCCTCTGAATATGAATTCCTAGAGTTTTAATAGTTCTTCCTGAGGGTTCATGGTCAGAATGCATTGAGAGGTAGAACAGCTACCAGCTGCTAGCTCTGTGGTTACAGGGGTGCCAATCTGAAAGAAATGCCAAAGTATGGAAATATGATGAGGTAAGGAACTGTGTTTTCTAGGCACCTTGTCAAGTAGACTACTGTAAGGGGTAGGAAGAAGTACTTTGATAAGTGGATTAACATGGAAGTAGGACGCCCCATCCCCACCTTACTTGCAAGGACACTTGTCTTTCTTCCCCAGGTACCTCAGGGCCACCCAAACACATTCCCGGGTTTACAAGACCCATTGTTCAGGAAGGTTGATTCTTCCTTGTCAGTTGAGTCTTAATGTCTTAAATTTGGCTCAGAACCACAGGCTCAAGAATTTTGAATTCAGCAGTTCTTTCCTGCAGTAGGAAATCCCCTCCACAAAGAGCAGAGATGGGCCACTTGGAAAACTGCCAGGCCAGGGGCTGGAAATTGCTTGCCTCAGCCCTGGTGGAACATCACTGCTGACGCTGAAGAGACTAGTAGCTGTGGAAGACTGCGAGAAGGTTCACAGACCGGACTCAGGGAAGAGAAAAGTTTTCAGAGAGCTGAGTTATTCAAGAGGGGCCTTCGCAAGGTGCCAGTGGGTCCACAAAGATAGAGATTCAGTCTTACGGCTCTAGAGATTTGCTGATTGACAGGAATTTCCTGGATTGCCCAGTCTGATGGCCACGTCTGCTGGGTCAGATTTGTCAGCTCCTCTGTTTTAAAACTCCTCTTTCTTTCATCTTCTTCAACTTCTCTTTTGTTTTGCCAAAGTAAGAGTGATTTTCTCATGGTGGGTCCACGAGGGCTAGACCTGAGTCCTTGTATGCACATCCCATGGCCCCTTTCTGATTTCTTCACATCCCTTCACTAAGTGGATGGGAGCTCTACCTTCAAAATCATTTCCTGTAAAAATTTTGAGCACGCTGTTTCCTTGTCTTCTAGCATAAATTAGTTTACATTTTAAATCTTTAAATATGTGTTTTCTTTCAGCCTCCAGGCCCCTCCACCCGCTCTGCACTTACTTCTGCTTCTTCAGCAAAGCGTTTCCTCGTCACCAGGGTGGAGTCCTAACTTTCTGTCCAGACCCCCTCCCCAGGCACGTCTGCCTCCGGAGGATCAAATGCTTATGCTCAGGGAGAAAAGCCATTCGTCCTCCGTGCTAGGGATTGGAAGGTGAGCCTTTTATGGAGTTTGACTCATTACTCAAGAACTTAAGTTTGCTCCTGTCAGGCTCCTAATGGCAAGGGCTGCACGTCAGCTGAACACCCAACATCTGGCACCTTGACTCCATTTTACCTAATCTGGGAACTACATCTTTCTGACATGGTGCCAGAAAACAAAACACCTGTTTTCTAAATTGTCAATTTCTAGCTCTTAAAAAAAAAAAAAAGCCTGCACTTTTTATTGAGTAACACAGCAGGAGACAGCTAGGACAGGAGTACCAGTACAGGGGACAGGAGCAACTCATTTTCTTAGCAAAAGGGGATAGCTGGTTAGAATTCCCTCAGCATCACTAATGATGGCAGGAAAACTCGCTGGCGGTCAGAGGGACTCCACGGGGATGGACAGCCATGGGAGTGTGTGTTCCTCATCTGACAGTTATTCTTAGTGAGGATGTTGTAAATCTGATCCAAGCATCTACTGGATGGTTGGAATACACAATCTTTACGTTCCTTTCCAACCATGAGAATTTATGTTTGCAGTACTTGCCTGGCACACAGTAGATGCTTAGAGGCACAGAGGGTGCCAAAAAAAGTATACACTGTTTTTTTCTTAAGTATACACATTTTAAGAAAGAAAAAAATCTATATTAAAATTGTAATACTCATTATATACCAACAACAAAAGCCGAATACAAGTCATGTTGAGAACCTCTTGGAATCATAGAACTCAAAACATGGCTTGAGTCTCACAAATGTAATAGTTTTTCCCTTTCTTAAAATGTGTGTACATTTTTTTGCACCCTCTGTAATTTCTAAATAAAACATCTGTGGACCTCGTTATGTCACAGCCACAAAGATAAATGAAATGGCGTCACTGTCTTTGTTTGTTATAACTGTAATATTAATAAAATGTACACTAAGAAGGTTTTAGTCACAGCTACCAATAACTACTCATCATGAAAGATGAATAGACTATTATCTTCCACAAACAGTGGCTGAGTTTAAGTTGGGGGTTCAGTTTGGTTCCAAACACTTTAGAGCTTGAAATAATTACCATAGGGCATGCACAGTGGCTCATGCCCTGTCATCCTAGCCCTCTGGGAGGCCAAGCAGGTGGATCAGGAGTTTGAGACCCCTCCATCTCTACTAAAAACAGAAAACCTTGCTGGGCATTATGGCCAGCACCTGTAGTCCCAGCACCTCAGGACCCTGAGGCAAGGGGAATCACTTGAGCCCAAGAATTTGAGGTTGCTGTGAGCTATGACCCTGTGGCATTCTACTCAGGGTGGCAGAGTGAAAGACGCTGTCTCAAAAAAAAAAAAAAAAAAAGAGGAATAATTACCATAAACTTGGTGTGGCATACAACCAACCACAAAAGGCAACTAACCAACACAGGTGCAAAACCACCATCAACAGCAAGGCCCTATTTATTCATCTAGGCTAGGCACAGATGGAAAGGCTTTGGAATAATAGTTAAGAGGCTTCCACACAATGCTTGGCCTGAAAAACAGAGCTGTTTTTTGTTTGTTTGTTTTTTGAGACAGAGTCTCACTATGCCACCCTTGGTAGAGTGTTGTGGTGTCACAGCTCACAGCAACCTCCAACTCCTGGGCTTAAGCGATTCTCTTGCCTCAGCCTCCCAAGTAGATGGGACTACAGGTGCCCTCCACCACACCCGGCTATTTTTTTGTTGCAGTTGTTTAGTTGGCATGTATCAGGTTTGAACCCACCACCCTCTGTGTATGTGGCTGGTGCTGTAACCACTGTGCTATGGGTGCCCAGCCCAGAGCTGTTCTTATCTGTGAGAGTTGAAGAAGGCAACCCCCAAGGATGGCTCCTTTGTCTACCTTATAGAACTGATCGGGAACTGATCTGTCTCAGAGTAACAGACACCTAGTGATGCCTGCAAATGCAGTCAGAAATCTTGAAAAGAGGGGAGTCTTCCAGCTAGGACTTAGAAGCAGCCCCTAACGAGTCTAACAAAGTTATTATAGAGAAGCCACTGGTTTCCTGGGCCAGCTGAGCATCAGTCCAGGACAACAAACAAGGAAGGGAGCTGGCCACTAGGCAGATCATCCTAGCCTCTCCGGATTGCTAAATCCAAAATTAGAACACACGGTCTGGCATGGTGGCTCATGCCTGTAATCCTAGCACTCTGGGAGGCTAAGGTGGGTGAATTGCTTCAGGTCAGGAGTTGGAGATCAGCCTGAGCAAGAGTGAGACCTCATCTCTACTAAAAACAGAAAAACTAGTTGGGCATTGTGGCAGGTGACCTGTAGTCCTGGTTACTCAGGAGGCTGAGGCAGGAGGATCGCTTGAGCCCAGGAGTTTGAGGTTGCTGTGAGCTATGACGCCACAGCTCTCAACCTAGGGCAACAGAGGGAGACTGTGTCCAAAAAAAAAAAAAAAATTGGAACACATGGTCTTATAGAGGATATATTCTCCTTTGAGAATTTATTTTTTTCTATATGTAGATATTACATGTTTATAGGAAATTACAGCAGAAAAAAGGCATCTATAATCTTACCATCTCTAATGCAACTGTATTGTGTTTATTTGATAACTTGCAGGCTCTCTACAGTCACATATACGTAATTTATTAGAGATAGATGATTTATTACAATGATGGTACAAATGTAATATTGGTAATTGGATTTTTTTCTATTTAATGTATCATAGCTATTTTCCCCCAGCTTTTGTTTCCTATTTTTAGCTCCTTGTGAAATGGTATTTCATTAAGTGGGAGGAGTAATAATGTCTACCATGTGTGTACCGTGTTTACTCTTTGCAGTCTCTCGTCTAATCCTCACGACTTTAGCATGGCGGGATTGCCTTCCTTTTCACAGACGAGGAATTCCAGAGAGGGATCAGGAATGAAGCAGAGCTGGGTTTCCCACCAGATCTGATTGCAGGTTCTGAGTTCTAAGGCAGGCTGTTCATTCCCTCCCTATTTGGACATTTAAATCGCCGCCTTTTCCTTTGTTATTATAACTCACCCTACAGGCACGTCATTATCAGTAGGCCATCTACAACGTGCTGCTGTTGACTCCGTAAACAACAGAGTCAAAGAGGATGAATGTTTGATGACTCTTGAGGTCTTATGCCAAAATGATTTTGAAACGAATTATGCCAATTTATAATATGTAAATTATATATAGTTGTATATCATAAGGTGACCAGATTTTAACATTGGTAAAGTGGGACACCACTGGGGAGTCGGGGCCTGACAACAATGCAAACTTTGATAAGCAGTTTTCGATAATCAGTTTTCAACAATTATTTGTTATTATTAAAGTTTAACATTATAAAATTAACAAAAATGGCTCGGCGCCTGTGGCTCAAGCAGCTAAAGCGCCAGCCACATACACCTAAGGCGGCGGGTTGGAATCCCCAGACTGGCCCGCCAAAAAACAACAATGATGGCTGCAACCAAAAAAAAAAAAAATGGCCTGGTGTTGTGGTGGGCGCCTGTGGTCCCAGCTACTTAGGAGGTTGAGGCAGGAGACTTGCTTGAGCCCAGGAGTTGGAGGTTGCTGTGAGCTGTGATGCAATAGCACTCTACCCAGGGGGACAGCTTGAGGCTCCATCTCAAAAAAAAAAAAAAAATTAACAAAAATAATATAAAACTCATATCCTGGCAAAATAGCCACATGGCAGCCAAAAATCATATATTCCCTTCCTGTTCTCCCGTGTTCCCTACCTTATCATGCATTCTTTCCAAAAATCGGGGCTTTTTTAAAATGCCACAGGACGCAGGACAAATTGTTAAAAATCGGGACGTCTGGTCACTTTAGTATATCACCATCTTTGCCCATCTATAAAATATATTCTTCTGAGTAATAGTTATGCTCATTAAAAATTTTGTTTCACTATTTTGGTAGCAAAATGAAAATTTAATATTTAAACCTATTTTATTGTTAGAAAAATTGACCATTATTTCACATATTTGTCTACTGGTCATGGTTCTTTGAATGGTAGGTTCGTGTCCTTTCCCCATTTATCCACTGGAGGCTTTTTTGTTGTTTTAACCAGAACTATAGCTTACAACCATTTGGAGACTTTGAAAAAAAAATGCTTATTTTTTTTCCTTATAAGGAAAAAATATATATTTTCCTTATATATTCTTTATAAGGAATTTTCTCATAGTAATAAAGATGCTTTGTCAGATTTGGTACAAATATTTTTCCTGGTCTGTTTACATTGTAATTATTTGGTTCTTCATTTTTGACATGTTTTTAAAGTTCATATAGTGAGGTTTTTTTGTTTGTTTGTTTTTTGTTTTTTTCTGAAGCCAGGGTGTCACTCTGTCATCTGGGCTTGAGTAGAGTGGTGTCATCACAGCTCACTATAAGCTCCAAGTCCTGGGCTTAGGTGATCCTCCTGTCTCAGCCTCTCAAGTAGCTGGGACTACAGGCACTGCCACCTGCCTCCATGCTTGGATAACTTTTCTGTTTTTTTGTAGAGATGGAGTCTTGCTCTCACACAGGCTGGTCCTAACCTCCTGACCTCAGTGATCCTCCTACTTTGGCTTTCCAAAGTGCTGGGCTTACAAGTGTGAGCCACTGTACCCACTCATTTCTTCTTTTTTAAAAAGTTATCTCCTCCAGCCCTCTGAGGTAGCTCATACCTATAATCCTAGCACTCTGGGAGGCTGAGGCAGGTGGATCACATGAGCTTGTTCGAGACCAGCCTGAGCAAGAGTAAGAGACCGTCTCTACAAAAAAATAGAAAAGTCGGGTGGTGCTTGTGGCTCAAAAGGGTCCCATATGACAGAGGTGGTGGGTTCAAACCCAGCCCCGGCCTAAAAACTGCAAAAAAAGAAAAAAAAAATAGAAAAGTTAGTCTGGCATGATCTCTACTAAAAATAGAAAGCTTAGCCATGCATTATGACAGGGAGTCCCACCTACTTGGGAGACTGAAGCAAGAGAATCCCTCGAACCCAGGAGTTTGAGGTTGCTGTGAGCTATGAAGCCACAGCACTCTATCTGGGGCAACAGAGTGAGACTCTGTCTTTAAAAAAAAGAAAGAAAGAAAGAAAGAAGGACAGCGACTGTGGCTCAGTGGGTAGGGTGCTGGCCCCATATACCGAGGGTGGCGGGTTCGAACCTGGCCCTGGCCAAAGTGCAACAAAAAAATAGCCAGGTGCTGTGGCGGGTACCTATAGTCCCAGCTACTCAGGAGGCTGAGGCAAGAGAATCACTTAAGCTCAAGAGTTGGAGATTGCTGTGAGCTGTGTGATGCCACGACACTCTACCAAGGGCAATAAAGTGAGACTCTCTGTCTCTACAAAAAAAAAAAAAAAAGGAAAAAAAAAGTTATCTCCTCCGACTTCTTTAGATATTTCAGAAATATTTAAATGTTTTTCTTTAGTCTTTCTATTTGGTTAAAAAATACTATTTCAGATTTATATTGATGTTTGGTGTTATGCCTGTGCTTAACATGTGCAAGGATGCTTCATAAATAACAAAAAATTCCATGTCTCTTCCCACTCTACAAGTATCTGTCTCCTTTCCTCATCTCCCACTCACACTCCACGGCTCTAGCTTGGATTCCATCCCAGTTACAGCAACAAAACAGCTCTCAGCTCACCTTGGCTCTTTGTGTTTTTAAATCCATTTTTTAGAACTCATCTTACTTGATATACTGGAAGAGTTCAGGACTTTTGTCCAAACTCACCTTCCTACACTGAGTCACAGCTCAATGAGGAAACACAAAGGTTCAGCCGGTTGGTTGAAGGGCCGGTTTCATTAAGCCCAACACTGAGCCTTAGATTGGAAAAAAAAAGACATAAATAAATGCTGCTTTGTATTCTTTTCCAATACTTTAAGAAAGAGGTAAAATTTCCATACAGGGCGGCACCTGTGGCTCAAAGGAGTAGGACGCCGGCCCCATATGCCAGGGGTGGCAGGTTCCAACCCAGCCCTGGCCAAAAACTGCAAAAAAAAAAAAAAATTTTCCATACAATATGCACAGATATCAAGTATACAGTTTGAGTTTTGACATTATACCCACATAATCAACCACCCTAATTAAGATCAAAAATGAGAAATTTCTTCATACCTATTTCCAGATAATTTTTCCCTATAGAGGCAACTGCTATTCTAATTTCTACCACTGTATATTAGTATTGTCTGTTTCAGAATTTTCTTTTTTTTTTTTGAGACGGAGCCTCAAGCTATCCCCCTGGGTAGAGTGCCATGGCATCACCGCTCATAGCAACCTCCAACTCCTGGGCTCAAGCGAGTCTCCTGCCTCCGCCTCCCAAGTAGCTGGGACCACAGGCGCCCGCCAC
>CAUYQV010172271.1:0-32471 GCA_963574575.1 Galagoides demidoff | reverse complement strand
AGGAGACTCGCTTGAGCCCAGGAGTTGGAGGTTGCTATGAGCTGTGATGCCATGGCACTCTACCCAGGGGGATAGCTTGAGACTCCGTCTCAAAAAAAAAAAAAAAAATTTCTCTGTCTTAAAGTGGTTATATCTTCAAAGCAATCTTACTTTAGACTAAATCTATAGCCAGTGTTTTACTAAGTACAGTACCAAGTGTTCTTTCTACACTGGCCCTTCACTGGCACCATGGTACTTGATACATCCAAAGACCTAACTTCACAGATCCTAACTTTATCTGTAACAGAAGGCCTTGCTGGTGAATATGCAGCTCCAGATGGCGGCACACAGGCTTATCGGCCCGCCAGGGCCTGCCCGGAGCGCCCTGCCTGGGATGGTTATTTAGGATAACAACGTTCACCCATCAGTCCTTATTCTTACTGTTTAAGGGTCCATATCTATGGATTCTGGCTTTTCTGACATGGAAATAACAGCTATGATTCAAAGTATTAACTTGGCGGTCATAAGGCACTTTAGTGACCCCGCAGTGAGCAGAGAGACAGGGAAGCAGCAGCTTTGCACAGAGCGGCACCCGCAGCAACGTGTTAGGGGCCTCACCAGAGGGCCCCACACAGCTCTGCCTATGAGTCAGGCGGTGTCTGGTAACCGGGACTGCAGTGTTTGTACTTCCGAGTCAAAGAATCTTTTTTCTTGAGTTATGTCCTGGATTGTATTAAGTCTGTATGTTTTTAATTATTTAAATATCATCCTACAAATTAAAACTATACATATCTTTGGAATCCTGGTAGTCATGGTTATGCTTTAATATTATTTCTTTAATCTGTCCCAATTTTTACTAACAGTGTTTAGAGAAGGTTGAGAAGTAGCATTTAGAGTTTTGTCATAGTATAAGGCATTCTGTTAATTTGAATGTTAAGACTGACGGTCATTCCAGGCACCGAAAAAATGGACAAGAAGACAGATTTATTTAGCACAGTGGTTCTCAACCTTCCTAATGCCATGACCCTTTCATACAGTTCTTCATGTTGTGGTGACCCACAACCATAAAATTATTTTTGTTGCTACTTCATAACTGTAATTTTGCTACTGTTATGAGTCATAATGTAAATATCTGATATATAGGATGTATTTAGGCGACCCTTGTGAAAGGGTCATTCAACCCCAAAAGGGGTTGTGACCCACAGGTTGAGAACCACTGATTTAGTAGGATCAAGCAGTAACCATCACTGTGACAAGGGCTGGGCAGGGTGACTCTCTGGTACACATATAAGACACACTGAGAGGGTATTGTGGGTTTTGTATATGGGGCAGGAAAGGTGTGGGGATCTCAGTACCACAGGGTCTATCAGTACTGCTAGCTGGGACATAAAGTAAGCTCAGGATCAACAAAGGGAAGACCATCCCCTTACCACTCTAAGATGTATAATAGCATAAGACAGGGTGGCTGTTTGATTGCATAGGAGGGCTTGGTTTGTTAAGGGTTGGCATTTAACATACTGCTCCATGAACTTCACACAAAAGTCACTTGGAGTTACTGTCTTTGGTTTCAAAGAAAACATAGTTTAAGAGTTTTAGAGGACTATTCCTATCAGACAGGATGTAGGTGTTGGTTTTACACGGGTTTATTTTGTTGTTATCAAAAATCTGATATATCATTATAGTGTGAACTAAATTACTCTGCACATTTTCAGCCCAATGGAAAGGCAGAATGTTCACATTTTGAGACATTATTACAGTTTAAGTTAAGCTAAGAAAGTGGGGTGTATCGCTTTAACCAGAGCCTGGGTCCTCTTGTTCCCTCAGGGCCCAGGAGTCCCCGTCAGGTGTTCAGAATGGTTGATGTAGGGTGTGGTGCCTGTGGCTCAAAGGAGTAGGGCACACCGGCCCCATATACCAAAGGTGGTAGGTTCAAACCCAGCCCTGGCCAAAAACTGCAAAAAAAAAAAAAATAGTTGATTTAGGAACAATGTTACTTCAATTGTGTGTGTCTCTTAAAGACCTTCTGCTGTTAACCAAACATCTGGTCAGTCTTTGGAGATGTTTTTGACATGTTATCTGTTTTTCTTTGGGACCCTCTCCCAGGGTCTTAATCAGGCTGTTTTCAAAACAACCTCAGTTATTAGGACATACGACCACATCTGTCTGTCTGTATCAGAAAGTCTCTGGAATATTGATTGGTTTTTAAGTTGAGAAAATTATGAGGTTTCAATCAGCCCCATTCTCATCCTAATTCAGCATAACAACTTAGCATGACAACTCAGGCCCCCAAGATCCAAGGCAGTCTAAAACAGCTAAAATTTGTGCTCCGATTTGCAGAGCCCAGTTCTACGGGAAATGGGCCACTAACCATTCTGCTTCTTCACTGAAAGGGGGCAGTGTGAGTAGTGGGCTCTGCCATCAGCTCTCAGTGAGGGTAGGAGTGGATGTCCACACAGAGGGCCACAGCAACTGGTGTGGTGTTGTTGACACATGTGGTTGTTTTCGTACAGGCAGATGTCTGGTTGTTGTAAATGTTGACATGCGTGTTTGTTTTCATACAGTTGGACGTCCAGTTGTTGTAAATGTTGACACATGTGGTTGTTTTCATACAGGTGGATGTCTGGTTGTTGTTATAAATGTTGACACATGTGGTTGTTTTCATACAGGTGGATGTCCGGTTGTTGTTGTAAATGTTGACACGTGTGGTTGTTTTCATACAGGTGGATGTCCGGTTGTTGTTGTAAATGTTGACACATGTGGTTGTTTTCATACAGGTGGATGTCCGGTTGTTGGTGCCCTTGTGGACATGCGTGGTTGTTTTCATACAGGTGGATGTCCGGTTGTTGTAAATGTTGACACCCAGTGGAGACCAACATCTGTAAGCTAATAGCCTCTACGTGGAAAGAAGTAAATCTTGTTATATAGTTGAAAATACAGGATTTCAAAATTAGAACTGGTTAATTTCTAGTTCTCTTCCCCGACCACCTTTCGGCACAAGTGGAAGGGAAGAAATCAAGTCTAACAATATAGTATAAACACAAGTAGTCATTTGTTAAGAATATGTCCAGCTGTCTTAAGAGACAGATGCAGCCAATTAGCAAAGAAAAGCAGGTGCTGTTTTAAAAAGTAAAGAAGATCCTCTTTTTCTTCTTTTTTTCTTTAGTTTTCAATGAGTAACCGACTTTGAGTCTTCTGTTGAATGTTTGTACCTTATCTCGAGGACACCCATCACTCAGTAACCACAGTTTTTAGCAGGCAAAAAGATAAACAGTTTAATATACTTTGTATTTTAACTTTATAGTGGCAGACTGACCCTTTACATTCTGAACTTTTGATGCATTTATTTATTAGTTTAAACATGTGCACAAGAACAGAAATCTAAGAGGCTTTAAATATAAGACTAATGAACACAGAACAGAAAATTTTGTTGTAACTAGAGTTTTCTTATATTTAACTTAATTACATATAATTTTTTTAATTTTTCTTTACAAATCTTTACAACTTATATGAACTTTTTGACATGTTTAAGTCCTCTGTTTATTTTTTTAACCACCAGTTATTTTAGGAATGAAAGCTTTTATACAAGATTTTTTATATAAAATTATTTTTCTTTATATTTTTTTCTTCTTAAAAGTACATTTTATATTCACAGCTCTTTACACATCTTTCCAGTGCTCCCTTACCTTAGTCAAGCTTTTCTAAGAGTCTGAAAAAGTGAAGGCTATAAGGTTAAAAGAGTTATGTATTTAATGTAACCTTGAGATTCTATTAGGACAGTGGGGCAGGGCAATCGGGCATAAGCTACCAGCAGACGAAAGGCTTAGAATATACAGGTATTATATTTATACAATATTTTATCTGTATTTTATCTTTGACTCCAACATGGAGATAGGAGAGGGTGATAGAGGTCTCAAACAGTCAGGGAAAACAGAGAAGTGGCTCCAGTGTTATTCAAGTCAGTATTTTAAACAGAGAGAGAGTTACTCCAGGCTCAGCCATTCCTGTGTGACAAAGTTGAGCTTCTCTGAGGTTGGGGTCTTTCCATCAGACTGAAGTCATCCCAGAGAGTCCCAGAGGTTCCATGGGTGTGTAGGATGCCAGCTCAGGGGAGTCCCCCAGTTCCAGGTGGGAGGTCTGCTCTTCTCTCGGAGACCCAGATGGCTGCAGAGGAAGCAGGTGCAGCCCCCAGCTTGCCTGAGCCTCCAGGGTACCTCTGCCTCTGAAAAGTTTCTACCACAGTGTTAGCCGCCATTTGAAAAGCTTCTTTTCTGCTCTGGGGCCCGCTGCAGGCCATGTCCTCTCTCCTTTCTCTCTGTCTCCAATCAGTCATCAAAGGTTTGGAATTCTGCTTGTCTGAGGCTCCTTCATAAGCTTTTGGAGTTTATGCCAAATACCAGGGCCAACTGGGAGATGAAGTACATGGCCAGGATAGATCATCTCTTGCTAGTATCCAGGATCTAAAGTGGGAATGAGGGAGTCCAAAGAGACACCTTGTCTGGAAAGTGGAGATGATGAGAGCAGGCAGTTAGGGCGGAAAGCTTGGCAAGCTGGAACCTCAGCAGGGCATGCAGGAAAAAGCAAGCAAAGGAAAGTGAGCCAGTGAAGCACACCTGCCCCTGGGGAGCCCTTGAGTTCCTGGACAAGCTGTAGATGGGGACATCACCCCCAGGCCTGCCCGCAGGTGAGGGGGGTGGACGCTCTCAGCCCCTTCTCCAGCCAGGGGAGCTGGGAGTATTTAACATTCACAGTGATCATCCTCACCCTGAACTGTAACCCTTTCCTCCTGAGTGGTCGACTTTCCCCCTCTGTTCTCTGCACTATTAGAAGATGCCCATGCTTTCTTGCATCTATATTATATAAAGACATAACAAGCTGTAGACATAGATTTCACCTCTTTTTGCTTGCCACTGAAAAACAATTACAGTTGTAAAGTAGTATAGTAATTCAAGGAACTGGTCAAGGGCCATCCTTCCTTAGAACTCAGAACACACACAGACTGAACAGGGCTACAGTGGAAGGTTAGTTTCCTTTTAGTCAGAGAGTAATACCTATAAATGGCCCAGTCCGACAGAACTTGTCTCACCAGCTCCTGTCCAGGTATATTCACACATAGAGAGACAAACGTCGCACACACAGACATGCCAGGTGTTCACACAAACAGAAACAGAAGTCTGAACACGGGGTCTCATCCCATTTCCCTGACATTTCCATTGCCCTTTTTCACAAAAGACCTCTAGTTGTAAAGTAGTGTAGTAACTTAAGGATCCTTTTAATGGTACATGTTTTTAAGGTTATACCTATGCCAGCCATATTACAGTAAAATCTCATCTTTTTCTTGGTCATAGGTGCATACTCATAAGACGGCCAATTAGATAAGATATGACCCAAAGGTCTATGCTCTGAAATTGACCACTGAGTTCCCACGGTTGCACTCCATAAAAAATGTAGACTCCTGGGCAACCAGACATGGACTCTGATGCCTGTGGGCAACCAGACAAGAGCTTGAATCCCCATGCATGACCAGATGGGGACTCTGACCTCCATGCATGACCAGATGGGAACTCTGACCCCCATGCAGCTCCACACGGGACTCTGATCCCCATGCAGCTCCACGCAGAACTCTGACCCCCATGCAGAACCCTACAGAGACTCTGACCCCCATGCATGACCAGGCAGGGACTCTGCCCCTGTGCACAACTGGATGGGGACTCTGACCCCTGTTCAGAACCAGACAGGGACTCTGACCCATGTGCACAACTGGATAGGGACTCTGACCCCTATGCACAACCAGACAGGGACTCTGACCCCTGTGGGAAACCAGACAAGATCTTCACCCCCCCCCCATGCATGATCAGATGGGACTCTCACCCCTGTGCACAACTGGACCAGGACTCTGACCCCCATGCACAACAGAGCCCATGGACAGGGGCTTTGACCCCTAATGTGCACCTGAATAAAAGTGAAAAGTATTTCTTTATAAATGTGAGGCAATGGCAAGAACCAAGGATACGACACCAGCCATACCTGGAAAAAAGTATTCCAGCAGCACAATAAGGGGCAGCCGAGAGGCATGTCCAGGTCTTGCTGGTGCAGGAGGATCAGCAGGACCCTACGTGCGTCCACACTCACAAAGCCACCAGACAATGGTCCCTTCATGGTCACAAAAATATGTTGTTGGACCAAAAAGTCCATCCATCTGTCACCCAAGCCAATCAACAGAGAAGCAAATGAGAGATAAACAATTTTACTTTTATTTACAGAAAAAACAGAAATTCCGGAGAACACCAAGGATATCTCCTCAAAGAGTTATTCCGCTCTCCTGTTTCTCTTTGTTACTTTCATATTTTCACAATAAAACTAAGTACTAATATATACATTAAATAGACTTTTCTTCACAGGTTACAAGGTCACACAATATTTCTCTGTCTTAAAGTAGTGATATCTTCAAAGCGTTCTTACTTTAGACTAAATCCATAACCAGTGTTTTCCTAGGTACATTACTAAGTGTTCTTCCTACACTGGTCCTTGACGGGCACGATGGTCCTTGGCACATCCAAGGACCTAACTTCACAGATCCTAACTTTATCTGTAACAGAAGGCCTTCCTCGTGAATACGCAGCTCCAGATGGCGGCACACAGGCTTATCAGCCCGCCAGCACCCTGCCCGTGATGGTTACTTAGGATAACAGCATTCGCCATCAGCTCTGGATACGTCATTTCATCCCACTGGTCTGTTTGTCCCTGTGGTGGACAACAGTGTTTTAATAACTACACCTTTAGAAACATTAGAAAATAATGAAGGAGAATATCTCTTTCTCTCTTACAAATAACTCTAAAATTCAAAAAATAAATCATCTCAAGACACCTGGCTCCACAGGAACAAGCAGGTGCGTGTTTTTGCAGCCTTTGGAGCACAGGAAATGTTTCTCTGTGAGTCCAGGCTCTGCAGCAGAGCAGACAAGGGCCAGCTTCCCTCCCCTTCAGGCCCCATCCAGGAGAAGTGTTTGCCCCTGGGTTGCTCTGCAGAGCAAGCATGCAGTGGCTTTTCCAAAACAATGTCCCAATGATGAACTTTCCCTCTCTGTGGAAAGAAAACTTCTTATACCCCCTCTCCCAAGACCAATTTCTCCTAATTAAGCCTTTGGAACTTTCCAGACATTCTAGAATATTCCATCATATATTTAACTGAAGCCTAAGCATGAGTGACCACTGAGCCAGGAACTTCCCAGCCACTCCTCCAAGCCTGCAGCCACACCTCCTGCCCCACTCCTCCGAGTCCCCAACAGAAAGCTGGTTATACCCACAGGGCACCCCACTCTGCACCCCATGGTAAGTCTGCCCTGGGTGCCATCCCTACCCCACTCCTGGGCCCAGACACCCTTCCCCTGAGTTCTGAGTCCTTCCCACCTAAGATGGCTCATCACACCCCTCATGGGGTTTCAGCTTCTCCCATGGGGTTAAGTCAGGGCCTGAGACACCAGACTCCTGTGTCCCTTTCTGGATTATCACCCCCCCCCGAAAGACCCCCAATCTCCCTGCTCCATCAATTGCTAAGAAAGGGGCACCCAGGTCTCTCGAATCTCCCCAACCCTGGCCACTCCAAGGCACCCTGCAGGGTGGTCTCCATGGCTGGATATCCCCACTGGATGGGACAGCCTACTCTGTGGGTTCTACTGCACCCTCATTCCCTAGGACTCCCTCATCCCATCCTGGCTGCTCTCCAAATGTTGTCACAGGTCTGAACTTCCCAGAGAGCTTTTCGCCACCCTTGGAGTGAGAGGTGCACGGGGAAAGCCATCCTCAGGGTTCATGAGAAATGCACCTTTGTACCGACTATCAGATTGGAAATCACTCCTCTGCACACATCAGAACATCTGACCAATGTGGCTTAAACACTCAGGGCTTGCTCCCGTCACAGACAAAGAGGGGATATTACTGGTGCTGGCCCACAGGAGTCCTGAACAGTCTGCATTTTCCACTCTGCATTCTTAGGGTGCCTACTTTTACCCCCCTGCTTGCCAACCCTGATCACTGGGTGACTCACCACCACACTTAGAGGCTGCACACACATTCTGGCCTGCAAGAATGGGAGGTAAGGGTCAGAGGGCACCCGCCGAGCCTGTCTCTTTAGGAAAGGCAGGTCAGAAGACCCCTCCCCAGCAACAGCCACTCAAATCTCATGGTCCAGAGATTGCACCCCCCAATCCCCAGGAAACAGCCAGGGAAAGAAAAGAGTATGGCTGGGTAAGCAAGTCCCCACCCTCGGTCCGTTTGATGGCCCCTCATTACAACTACACCCCCAAAATGTGGTTACCCTCAAGGCACCAGAGCAGGAGCCTCCAGACCCCCTCCAAACAGAATGACTCAAGGAGCCCCTGGGCCTTGACACAGAGGCCTCACTGCCCACGGTGGCTATGCCATGGACCAAGCAGGGCAGAGCAGGGATGTGGATGCTGAGCCTGACCCAAGGACACCCCAGCTGGCCCGCCACCGTCACTCAGACTGCAGGGCAATGTGGGGACCTGCCTCAGCCTCTGCTCCCTGGGCTCAGACTCAGGTTTTATTCTGAGTTTCCTGGGACTGCTGTGACAAATTATCACAAACTGGGTTAAAACAATAGATACTTACTCATAGGACTCTGGAGGCCAAGATCCAAGATGAAGGAGCTAGCTGGGCGGGGCTCCCCTGGCCTCATCTTACCTTCACCATCTGCAAAGACCCTGATTCCAAACAAGTCTCCATGGGCGAGGACCTCAGCGTTTGCTGGAGGGCATGATGCAGCAGACAGCACACTCAGACAGCCCCCCAGGCTGGCGGGGCTCTGGCCACATCTCCACCAGGCACTTCTTCCAACACACAGTGGGCAGATTCAATCCCACCTGACAACTGTTTCTGGGAGGACAGACACAGCACTCCTGTGCTCAGGGGCCACACAAATCCTGTGATATGGTGCCCTGAGGACACATTTGGGACCAGCCCATCTCACCCGGCTGACAGGTTCTTGTGCTGTGGGGTTTCTTAATAATCAGGTTCATCAGCAGCTTTGGGTGACCTCAGATTCTGGGCTCTTGTGTCTTATGTAGACCAAGTGGCAACTGAAAGCCCAAGAGACCAGTCAAAGGCTGATGGCCCAGCCAGGCGGTCACTGAAACACAGCCCACCCACGCCCACCAGCCAGAAAGAGTCAGAGGGCACAGAAGAAGACAGGTGCTTTTACAGGAGGGAAGGGGCCCCAGGTGAGGTCACCGGCAACAGTCAAGAACAAGGCTGTGAAGCCATGGGGACCACCTGTGAAATGATGTCAGCACTGTACAGGTGCCAGGGACACCTGCCCCTGAGCCCGTGGCCCTGCCAGTCTCTCTCTTCATTCAGGCCTCAAACACAGAAGGGCCTCGGCACAGCCACACCTCACTGTGTTGTCCAGCCAGCCTATGGGCCAGGTTATCAGAGAGGTCAGGTCACTCCCTGACGCTCTGCAGAGAGAAAGCTGGGGAGTCTCAGAGCAGTGACATCGCCAGGAGCCACAGGACTTCACAGGTGTCAGCCAGGAAGTGCTAGGGCTGGGGCGCCTTTCTTGTGGGCTGGACACAGGGCGGGCTGAACACAGGGTGGGCTGAACACAGGGTGGACTGGACACGGGGTGTCTCAATCCTTCCCCATCCGAGACCTGCCTCCTGTCTGGCCCCAGGAAGAGGAGTGTGGAGACATTCAGCATTATTGCTACAGGATTCCGGGTGTTTCCGGGTGTTTTAAATGCACAAATGCTGACTGGGAGGCTACTGGGGTTTTGCCCTAGTTAACAAGCCATAAAGTAGCGCTCTCCAAACATCTGCCCTGACAGGCAAGTGCTGCCCCGCAGCAGCTGGGGAGGGAGGAAGAGCCACGTGGTTCACATCATTGCCTCTGGAATCTCTAGGTCTACATCAGGAAGGGCCACGTGAGGCGGCCCTAAGGTCCAAGTGGACCCTGAGGTAAGAGGAGGTCCTGACATCCGACTGAGCCCTGGGGTCTGAGTGGACCCTGTGTCCAAAGTAGGCCCTATGGTCCAAGAGGGCCCTATGGTCACAGTGGAACCAGTAGTCATTGGGGACCCTCACGAGAACACACTGGCCTCTCACACGTGTAGCTCGGAGAGCCCTGCCCCTGGCCCCTGGGCTTAGGGCTGGAGGAGAACCTTGGCTGGGACTCGGCACCCACAGCCCGCAAAGTGTGCGCTAGCCGCGTGCCCGTCCCTTCCTCTGTCCCGCTCTGTGGGTCAGCGCTGGCCATCCGGCCAAGCGCCACGCGTTGGCTGGCTGAGCAGCGGAAGGGGCGACGTGGCGGGCCTCACGACCACGGGCACCGCCCCCTCTCCCGGCAGCAGGCCCAGCCCGGGACCCTGTGGGCTGCGACTGCGGGAGGCGACCCCGCCCCAGCGCCTCTGCGCCCCTAGAATCGGCGGCCCTGGCCCGGGTCCTCACCAGCCAGCAGGGGCGCTGGGTGCGTGCTGGGAAGACTTGCGCGGCGGGCGGGAGGTGGGGCGCACAGAGACGCCCCGCCCCGGCCCCGCCCGCCTGGAACCCCTGTCCCTCCCTCGCCCCGCCCGCGTCACGCCGCCACCCTTCCGCGCCTGCGCGGCCGCGGGCCCGGCCCATTCCAGCCGCGGCGCATCCTCTGCCCGCGCCTAGCGCCCGGCGCCCCCCGGCCCGGCCCCGCTCCGCTCCCCCACTCAGCGCCCGGCCCGCCCGGCTCCCCTACGGCTGGGCCGCGCGGCCATGAGGCTGCGGGGATGCGGTCCCCGGGCCGCCCCCGCCTCCGGCGTAGGGGCCGGCGACGCTCCGCGGCTGGCGCCCCCGGGCCGGAACCCCTTCGTGCACGAGCTGCGCCTCAGCGCCCTGCAGAAGGCCCAGGTGGGTGCCCTCGCGACGCTCAGCGCCCGCCGCCCGGAGGCCGGACCCGGACGGGGCGGGATGCGCGGCGGGGGAAAGGGCTGGGGAGGGGGCCGGGCGCGGCCCAGCCCGGCCCTGCGAGCGGCGGTCCCGTCTCTGGGGCCACCCTGCAGCCCGCCGCCCGCGCCAGATCCCAGCTCCTCACCCCCTCTCTCTGGGTCACCGCATCCTGGACCTGGCCCTGCACCTCCTTTCTCCAGATCCCTGCACCCCAGTTCCGCACCCCGAACTCGGCCCCACACCCCGATGGCATACTCTGAGCCGGGCCCCACATCCCTTTCTCTGGATCCGGATACCCTGATCTCGATCCCACCCAGAGCCCGGAGCGGCTTCCCGGGTCCCCGCGCCCGTTCCCGGTCCTAGGTACCGACCGTCGCAGGCCCCGCGCTGCCCGTGGGTAGCCCCGGAGCCAGGGGCGGCTCAGCGGGCGGGAGAATGACTTTGTCCCTTGAGAATCCTCCAATGCGGGGATTTCACTGATCATCTGAGTCAGTGCCAGGGACAGCGGGGTGCAGGGGGTGAGGGTCCCTTGGAGATGGGAGGGGTTCCACGTCTGTATTTGCAGTGGTTTTCAGGGCTGTGCGCATTATTCCTGCTTTGGGTGACGCTCCCTTGGGGGTTAGTCTGTGACCAGAATCAACTTTACACGCTAGGTGCCCACGCGAGAGGGAGCACTTTGCTGTTGGCTTAGATTCCAGTTTGGGAGGGTGGGGAGTGGTGCGGGTCTGTGAGATCCCTGGCAAGGGGGGCTTTTTCTGACTTAAGCACCATGCACAGAAGTGGGCCGTTTGTGGGCTCCTGTAGTTGCAGTTTATGGGAGCGTGTTTCCTGCTGTGAGACAACTCCTTTTAGGGGTTGAGAATTTTAGTTACAGGTCCGTGGGAAGAACATGAGCAGAAGATTGAGAATACCACAGTGCCATCTGTCCTGGGACACATAGGGCAAGGTTGTCCCTAAACAGGAGCCTGGGCCTGGTCCCCCGTCTCTGTGGCAGAGTTAGGATCAACTCTCGGCAGGGGCAGCTCTGCCGGGACCCTCCTCTGCAGCATCCATCCACACACACAGAGCCATCACTGGGTGGGCATGGGGCGCTCCTCCGCCGTGGGCACCCAGATGTGTTCCTGACGCCTGTGTGTGGTGTCGGAACCCTCTTCCAGTCTGTCACCCACCCCAGCTCCAGCTGGTTCAGGCTGCCCCTCTGGTCATCTCCTGTCCCGTCACTCCTCCCTTAGGTCTTGGGTGAAACATCAGGTGGGCCCCTTCCTCCTTCAGGTCCCTTGAGGACACCTCTGTGTACAATCACAGCCTCACAGGGGCCAGGTCTGTTCTGCCCAAAGTGTCCCCACTGCCCTTCCCTGCAGGAAGCAAGGCAGAGACTCATGTGGGCTGGGACCATATGGCAGCACAGAGTCAGAATGCCCAGCCAAGGGCCTACTTTCTGCCCCAGGAGCTCAGGGTGGCAACTCTCCCCAGATGTTCTTGGGGAGAGGGCCACTGAGAGGCTCCAGGTCACGTGATTTGGGACTTGGTGACTTTCTTCCTCAGACTGTTCTCAGAAAGGACTCTGAGGCTGAGAACCTGGTATTGGGTTTTGGCAGCTCCTGGATGAGGAAAGTAACAGGTGAGGAAGTTGTAGCCTCCCCTAAAGGGAGGGATACTTTGTGTGCACCTTGTTGCTTATTTGGGAGCCTCTGTCAGAGTAATTGTGTGCACTTGTAACAAAATGTTACAGCTCAGATGTTTACAGTGTGTGGCCAGGGATACAGTTTGTAAAGGCTCTCAAAGTTCCCCCCCTGCAGAATCTTGCTCCCTTTGCTTTTCAACAAGGATTGCTTTGCAAAGCTTTTACTTTTATGTGCTATATCATCAAAAGTTTCCAGAGTATGAAATAGCCTGTCTTTCACAGCAAAGCTGCTTCTCCAAATAAAGGAAGAAATGGGTACTGTGGTGACTGAACACTCACCTACTGAATTCTGAGTTGAGATGAATGGTGAGTGCCCGTGTTTACTTGTGAGCATTCAGAGGGCTGCCATGTGTCCTCGGATTATGCTGTGTGCGGTCACCTCCTCCTCCGGCCCATCCATCTGTCATTAACTGCAGACTTAGTGAGGAGCTTAAGCATCTCTTTGGACAGGAAACAGCAGGTTAGGATCTGAAAAGATGTTTCGAAATCATTGAGGTTTATGAGACCCCATGGCTGATGCAAGCATACAGGCTTAAGTACAGAGCCATGAGTAGAGTGACACTGGGTCCTGGTGATGTCAGCTCAAGTGCTTCATAGTCACATGTTAATTTGTTGCTTTTGGAATCATGAAGTGGTTTTCTGTCACCAGGGTTTTGCGGTACTTCCCTTGGAATCGTGGGTATGAGTACGTCCCACCCAGCTGTGTGTGCTTCCCCCGTTTCTGAAGTCCCTGCTGCTCAGAACCAGAGTCAGTGGGAATGTACTTCCTGGAAAGTGGAGCTGAGTTCTCAGTGGCACTGCAGGCTCCTGGCAGGGGCAGCCTCTGCGCACCCTGCTGCCCAGGCTAAGCCACAGAGAGGATTATGACAAGGTCTGCACCCAGGACAGAGTTTACCCCTCCCTGCATGGCAGCCCTGCTTGGAATTTAACCAAAACTTAGCCATTGTTTTCTGCAAGTTTTTGTCCAAATGCCTGAGTTTTAAAAAAAAAAAAAAAAAATTGGAAGCAGGACTCCCATCTCTTGGCCTCACTACTGGGTCAGGCATGGCCATTGCTGGTGCAGGGAGTCAGTCTCAGCCCTGGGTGCCCCACCCCAGTACACATGTGCAGGGAGGGCAGTTCTTCAAGCTTCCCTGAACCGCGGGTGTCTGGGTGCCCCACTCAGGCTCTAAGAGTGAGCAGTTCTGTGGACAGCACTGCACAGCTACGTGGATGGATGGGGCTGCCTCTGGCACTTATAGGGAACATATCCTGCAGTGAGTATGGCTCCATCACACCATGGTGGAGCTCTGCATGTGTCCCTCAGGAGGGGAGGGATGCCTAAGACCTGTCCCCCATAGACACCTGGAAGGCCCTGCGGCAGGCAGCACACCCATGGCCCTGGCCACCTTCTGACATCCTGGGTGTTTGTGGCCCAGGACAGGGCTAGACCAGTGCCCTCACCCCTGATCACACTGCCTGTGCAGCCCTGGGAGACCACTGGGAGGCAAGTGAGGCCTTGCCATGATGTTGAGGCTACGTGCTGTGCCATCCCCAAGGCCCCAGGCTGTGTGTACTGGCTCGGGGCAGATGTCTGCCCCACCCCACTAGAGCCCTGACCTTAGGGAATTGGTTTCCTCTAAGTCACCCAGAATGTCCCTGTAATCCTGTCTGCTTCCTGCATGGACGCACACATAAAGCTTAGTCGTGGTTAACCTTGAAAAGTGGGAAGGGGAATTTAAGGTTGCAAACACTTTTATTTTTCATTTTTTATAGCCATCTGTCCTCAAATGTGGATTTTTAACATGAGTGCGTGTGTATACACATAAGTGTACACAGAGTTTTGTTTTATAACTGACTGAACAAAGCAGTCAGTTTTATGCAGAAACCTGTCATTATGGCACAAAGTGTGTCTTAAACTAACATTGAACCTTTGAAATTAAATTATTAAATGTACTCGTCTGAATGTCCTTCCACTAATGCTCTGCTCTGAGAAAGTGTCTGCCCTGAGTCCTCACTGCTCTTCCCATGCTGGTTTCCAAGGCCAAGTGGCAGCCGGGCCCCAGGAGCCCTGCTGCTTCCCTGCTGGTTGGCGCTCATGGCACCACTCAGGGCGGCTGCCTTGTGCTCTCTCAGTACCCTCGGTTTTGACCCTTCATCTGGGGAGTGCTCATAAATGCGCATGCAGGTGTCTTCATGCCGGAGACATCTTATTTGGATGCCTGCAGGCACTGCTTGCAGTCCGACTGGTGTGCCCAGGCTGAGTTGGGGAGCGCTCAGAAATGGGTATGCAGGTGTCTTCATGCCAGAGACATCGTGTTTGGACGCCTGCAGGCACTGCTTGCAGTCCGACTGGTGTGCCCAGGCTGAGAGCTGTCGGACGTGTCCTGCAGGCTCCTCTTTCTCTGCTGCATTTTTCTCATGGATGTTCCATCTTCAGGCCTCTTGGTGGAAGCCAAACACCACCTCTTCTGCAGAGCACTGGCTGGACACACCCTTCATCTCCCCCCTGGAACACTGGCCCCTGCTCCAGCCTGTGTTTCCTATGGTCAGGAGTGGGTGGGCTACAAGCCGCACTCTCAGTGTGGGGTGGGAGCCCCAAGTTGTCCGTCAGCCCCAGGCCCACATCCACGTCAGTTTGTAGAGCCTTTACCACTGACACTACTGGCCCAGCCAGGCCCTCCCGCTCTGTGCTGCCACTTCACACTGGAGCCCAAACTTCTCACTAAAAGCATCTCCACCCTCACACTCTAGTAAGAGGCTGCACAGAGTCATTCCTCTATGAACTACGGTCTTTAGAAAATCTCAAGCTGTTATCTTTACCTGCTTCCTTTTCATTTAAATATTTTCTGCCTCACAGATGTTTTTTGCAACTTAATTATCTCGTTCTCATATCAAAATTCAGGGGCTCTATGCCTGAGACTGGCTGCTGGAGCGCCTCACCCTGAGGGCTGGGTGCAGGCTGGGCTGTGCCTTGGGGCAGAGCGCCCTCCGGTGCTGGGAGCTGTGCCTGCCGGGCAGCCACCACACCCTTCCAGGATTTGCGTCTGGGAAGGTGCCACCAGCTTTCCTGTTTGGGTGTAGCTGGCTGGAGCATCTATGTGAGATTTTCCACGGTCACCTGTCTCTAAGGCATCCTTGCCCCACCTGCCCCTCAGGCCCCAGAAGGGGCTTCCAGCCACTCTGCCCCCTCCCAGACACAGCCCAGACGACAGTGTCCTGGGAATGGGCAGGGGCAGCAGTCGCTCTCCACCCAGCCTGCCGTGTGTCCCGCGTTTTAGCATCCCCAAATTAGTGTCGCTAACTTTCCTACCATCTCCTAAAGCTACACTCTGGGGGTGAGTTATCTTGAAGATGAGCCCTGTGGGAAAGCACAAGGCTTGGAGGTCACGTCACTTCCTAACGTGACCAGTGTTTGTCCTGCTCAAGCCGAGTCGCTTTACAGCATACTGCCTTTTAGTGTGATAAGAATAATTAATGTGGTTTTAGCTTTCTCAGCCACATTCCGGCATCGTGAGCTTCCACATCTTCAATGCTGTTCTTGCACTCAGCTGTCAACTTCCAACTTCCCTTGGCACGGTGCCCCCCTCTCTCCGTGGCATTTGGTGGGCCCCCACGTTCCTGCCAGGAACCATGCTGGACAGAGGGGATGTCTGTGGCCCAACCTGGAACCACGCTGCAGGGACGTTCTGGCACCTGGGGGCAAGGCCATTGAAAAGCCTGGATTTTACCCTTGAAAGTCATATGTCCTTCTGAGAGCCGAAGAAGTGAGTTACTTTTCCTAAGAAAGTAATTCACCACATGCAAGCCTTTTAAAAAAGTGAAACAAAACACCTGCAATTTTAAATATTTCAAAGCCACAGACACAAAGCCAGGCTGAGCTGTCTCGGGCAGCCTCCCGAGGGTCATGTCTGTGGCCTCAGTGCCTCTGAGACAGCAGGAATGCCACTGGGCTGGGTGAGGTTCAGGTCAGGCCAGCAGTCACCTTTAATATTTGAGCCCATTTGCTCTTCCTGGCTACCCCAAGAGAGGGTCACTGTCCCCATGTGCAGAGCAATCACAGAATCCACCTGTCTGTGGCAGAGAGTCTTTCTCACTGATAGTGTGAGGGGCTGATCACTTCATGCTGTGTGAATTGTCACTGTGACATACCCATGGCGTCCCCATGTGTTCACAAGCTCAGCACATCCCAAATTGCACCTGTCCCATCCCCTACACACCAGGCTATCTTTGTCGTGGTGGTCACTGGCCTCTGATACCACCCAATGCAGCCAGTGGCAAAGTCCACCAGGAGAATGGGAACCCTGCCTCCCCCAACCCAGAGAGGTTGGGCCATTTCTGCCTCTACCCAGGTGGCTGCCCTGCCATCAGCGTGCCCTCCTGCTCTGTCCCTACAGCAGGGACACAGGATGTCCTGGGGCTCTGGCAGCTGGGGACCAAGCCAGAATGTGCTTGGGGGCTCTCTGCACTCAGTGGATGGACTCGGGATGGTGGCAGGGAGGGGCCCCTGCAGCTGGGCATGGGCAAGTCAGGATGCTCTGGGGTGCTCCCTCTGTCTGTAGGGGGTACAGGGCAGGCCCTAGGCTGTCTGCAGCTAGTCGGGTCTGATGACCCAGGATATGCTTGGGGGCTTCCCAAGGCTGGGGCGCCCAGGACCACTGGGGAGGGGGTTTCAGTGCACTCAGCCCAAGCCCTGTTGACTTTCTGCAGATATTTGCTCAACAAGTGGGAGCAGCTGGACATGCCATAGATCTTGAATTTCAGGATTCCTTCCACTCTGACCACACAGAAAGTGCCTGGAGATAAGACGCTTCCTTGGCCACAGAGCTAGAGAGGTCCATTTGGACCCTGCTGAGTGGGAGCAGTGCTGCTCAGGGTCTCCGGGGAGGCACATTCCTGGCAGGTGGGTGAGGGTCCACTTGGGGCTGGCTGGTGGCCATGTTCCCCTCTGAGTGTCTTCCCTGCTCCTGGGACTGCAGCCTCCTGGGCCGTCCTGCACATGGGAGCGCAGTGCCCCAAATGCTCCCTTTCAAAGGAAATGTAATTACAGTCCCCCCACCCCCAGGTGGAAAGCCCGGAAGTAGGTCAGGTGCAGCTAGTGTTTGCAGCTTTCAGATGGACGTGAAGCCAGTGTCCGCTTTGGGAGCTGGGCCTCCTTCCCAACCTAGACTCTTGTGTTTGGGGGGGTGGGGGGGGTCTGGTCCTGTCTCTCATCCACTCTCTTGAGCACCCACATGAGCCTGGCCCTACCAGGTGCTGGGCCCTCTGGAGGAAGAGCCACTGGCCTCTGTTGTGGATTGCTATAGAATTTCATGTTCAGAGCTCAGGGTTTAGGTAAGAACCATGGGGACCACAGAGGCAGAGCTCTGGGGGCTCCCCAAACCTTGGGGAAGGAGATTTTTATACAGAGGAGTGAGAAGAGCCCCAGGAGCAAGTGGGGAGGCCCTAGAGGGGGCCCCATGTATGCTGCTGTCCATTATCTGAAGAGGGCTAGGCATCTGCTGTGGCTGGCTTGCCTGGGCCTCCCCAGCCACAGGGCTTTTGAATGTACCTCCCCAGCATGCAGGCCTCTCCCCGGCTGGCAGCAGCCCCACCCTGCTCCCCACATTCCTTCAATCTGCTTAAACCCTGGATGCCCACCTATGCTGCCTCATGCTGGCTCTACCCCCAGGGCCTGGGCCAGGTGGCACTGCAGCCCTGGTCATTCTCGTTTCTGACTGGATCCCTGTCACTCAGGCAGGGTTCTGCTGGTGGGCAGGTCCCCTGCTTTCTATCACATGCCTGGCAACGTTCAGTTCCCAGCACCAATGTGTGAGCACCTAGCAGTTTGTCAGGCACTGCTCCCTGTGCTGGGGTCAGACTTGAGTAAGGGCTTTAGGGAGCCCATGGTCCTGACCACAGGGAACCGTAAGGTGGGGAAGACAGAGGTCAATGTGCAGACCACAGCCTGGGCTGTAGGGGCATCAGGAATCTCCATTTCTAGTGCACAGAGTTCAAAGTCAAAGACACAGCACCCTGTGGGAACTCTAGCAAGCTAGCTCTTCTCCAGTGGCCACGCAGTCCTTGACCCAGAGTCAGCGAGCTCCAGGACCCTCAACACCACTGGAGGTGCTGACACTGGGTGCTAAGGTGGAGAGGTGAGAAGGTATCTCCTGCTCTCTGGTCCCGTAGGCTGTACCTCTGCCGGTCCACCCACCTGGTGGCTCCATCTCTTCTTGAGTAGACCCTGCCCTTTGAGGGCTGACCTGTGCAGACCGTCCACAGTACCGTCTTTGCTGCCACTCACGAGACTCCTCTCCCAGACAGCTGCCCTGCAGCATACTGTGCTGGCAGCTGAGCAGGACCCTAAGTGTAGTGGGGTCTTTGCCACCTGCCATCTCCCTATGAGATGCTTTGGCAAGGCCTGGCACCCCCAGGGACACACACTAAGAAGCTCCAAGCTGCTGAGCTTAGGGCTGCGTGTTCCCACAGCACAGCACAGTCACCAGAGTGATGCACCCACCTGGCTGGCTTTGCTTGCTGAGGGGCAGGCAGAAGGTCCGGGCTCCTGGGAACCGGGAGACACAAGCCTTTCTGTGCAGGTGCGTGTCCCTGAGCTGCAGCTGGTGGGTGATCTCCTCCTACAGGGCTCAGGGTCTGCCCCCCCCCCACAGGTGCAGCCTGACCCCAGCCTTGGAGATCTGTGGTCCCTGGCCGTGCCTGCTGGAAACAGCTCTGTGGCCAAGACAGGTGGAGTCCCCCGGCACAGTGGCAAGGGCTGTGCCTCTTTCACCTTCCTAGGCCCTCCTGGCCCTGGGAACCCTTCATTTACCTTCTCTGCCGTGCAGCAGGTCATGGCCCCTGCCCATTGCAGCACCAAGCCCTTCACCTGGCACTGACTTGTCCCCTCCCCCCCCCAGAGGCCCTGCTGTGAGGCTCTGCAGCTTGTGTGGCCCCCGATGAGTAGACTGTGCTTGTCACCTTGTGGGCAACACTGCCTAGTATAGGGCTGCCCCACCCCGAGTGGCTATGATCCATAAAGGGCTGTTGAGCTGGTAAGATGTCCCTGAACTGGGGTGTGCTGAAGATGGTGGACACAGTGGTCCAGCACCCTCCAAGCAGCATCACAGGTTCAGAGCAGAGCACTGAAAGTCACCCATCCTGCAAGCGAGATGCCTCCAGATGGGGGTGATGTGTGCCAAGACTTTGGGTAAGGGCTGTGGAGTAGGACAACAGCAGCTGTGAGGAGTCAAGGCAAGGGGAGGGTTTGAGCAGACAGTAGCTGAGTTTCAGGAAAGCACGTTGGGAGGCCCGTCGTGTGAGCAGGTCTGCGTCCTCCCACAGCTGTACAGTGGGTACAAGACTTCCTAAGACAGCGTGGCTGAGACCCAAGATCCAGGAGACAATCCACAGTCATGTTAGTGTGGAGACGACAGGTGAACCCACTGTGAATTTGGACAAATATTTATGTTAATGGGCAAATCACACAGAAGTACAAATATCCAATAAACATAATGTTCTCCCTTCGGGCCTGGCCCTGGGGTGTGGGCCCCAGCGGTGGTCTCGGCAGTGGGCCACGTGTGTGTGACAGGACGAGCTGACAGCAGTCTCTGGGGTCAGTGCCTTTGTTTCACTTTAGCCTTCAGTATTGTACTGTTGGAATTAATTGTGAACCGACTGCACCATATTTGAATGCAGTGTTTGATTTGGACCAGAGGGTATTTCCTATTTGATAAAGGTGTTTGGGGACTAGGGGAGAAATAGAGGAATGAGTTTTCTGAGGCTGATGTGCTCACTTGGGCCCCAAAGTGGCGACTTGTAGACTCTCCAGCCCTTGTGGAGCTGGCAGGGTTTCCTGATGACAGTGCCCAGCGGCTGGGACACCTGTGAGGACCTTTATGCTTTGCAAAGTTGATCTTTCTTTTAAAGGAAAAAAACAAAATACTATGAGACGTGTCTTTGTTCCCCAGCCTGCTTCGGAGAGGCTGGCCCTTAGGTACGGAGTGCCTGGGGGCATTAGCAGTTCTGTTTCCAGGTGTTGTCTACTCTGAATCAGGCTGTAGGAAATGGCTTGCTTTATACTTACTGGTAGGTCACAGCAGTGCAGGTGCCACTTCCCCGTGCGCAGTTGCCCTGCCTGGCTGCGACACCTGGGACCCCTGTGCAGAGTCCCTCATCTCATCTCAGTCCCTGGGAAGTCCTAGGTCCTCTTGGGGTGAGGCCACCCACAGTGGCATGAAAAGAGGCACAAGACCCAGCTCAGAAGCTGCCACTCCTGTCACTTCTGAATGAACCCTGGTTCGTAAGTGGAGTGTCATGTCCTGGCCTCCAGCTGGCCTGCTGTTACTCCTGGCTCATCCAGGGGTCACATGGAGGAGCAAGTGAGTTTTGGGGACCCTGCTGCCTGCAGGAGAGCAGTCGCGCTTAGTGGTCCCAGGCACAGAAAGCTAGAAGGTCCATCTACCAGGTGCACTCATAATTTATTTTGGAGGTACAGTCAACAGGAGTTGGGAGAGGCAAAGAGCTGTGACCCAGAGCATTTGTGGCCGGCCCTGAGGGACAGTAGCACTTGGCTGGGAAAGGAAGGCCAGGAGGGCATCTCACCGTCTGGTGCCCTGTAGCAGGTGGTGCCTGCTGCTCCTGCCCACTGTACTGGGTTTCTCTCTGGGATGCCCCACCCCTGGCCTGGCACTTCCCCTCAGGGGCCCATGGGGTGGCCCTTGGTGCCCCTGTCCTCATGGATGCCCACAGGGCCAAGTACCCTGTCTGTCCTGCACACATTGGATCACAGGTGCTGTGGGCACGATGTTGATGCCCCTTGCGCTCACTGTGCTGTAGCCGTTATTTCCATCCAGACCTTGCCCCAGTTATGATCTGTGCTGCATCAGCCATCCACATTCACACACTGCTCTGGACGTGTGATCCTTGGGAAATGCTCTGTCTAGACGGACAACATGAAGACACCAGCCCCTGGTCGTTTCTTAGCTTTTCTACTAATTGTCACCTTGGGATCTGACCCTGGTGCTCAGTGAAACTTGTGACTCCTCCCCCAACTGGCAAGTGGTGCCCATCACGCAGGTGACCTTCGATTGTCCTGTCCCAGAGTGGTACCCCAGGAGGCATCAGCTCTGCTGCCACCAGCAATGCCATAGCAGCCTTGCACTGTCCCCTTCACCAGGGCCAGCGCTCACAGGTCCCCCTTAGCCCCACCTGCCCCCCGACCCAGCACAGTACCCGCCTCGTGGAGCTGGGTGGGATGCCGCGTGCACATCTGTGCCAGGACGTCCCGGGGCTCTTCTCCCAGATCTCAGAAATAGCCCTGTGGGGGACGGGCGGCAGCAGACAAAGGGAGACCCAAGTTGGGGGTCAGCAGACGCTTGCAGGACTACAGGGGACCAAGTGAATGAGGGACCTGCCCGGTGCAGACACTGGAGTCTCCAACACAGTGGTAAGACGTGAAGGTCAGGCTGGGTTCAGAGAAGCTCTCAAGTGAGGCCTGGATGGGTTGGAGCCATGGCTCATGGGCCGTCGTGGGTGCCAGCCCAGGGCAGGGGCAGGGTTTGCCCCTGACAAGGACAGAAGGTGGGGACTTGGGTGATGTGGGGGCTGTACCTGAGAGCAGCCCCTACCCAGAGTGGACACGGGACCAATGCACACTGGCCCAGAGCCCTGGGGGAGGTTCTCCAGGGTCAGAGAGAGTTGGCCCTTCTTGACCCTGGGTTGTCTGGGGGACCCAGACTAAGGACCACGGATTTTATGGGGATAGGAGGAAAGGGGCCATCTGGGTGTGCAGCCAGGGGATTTCCTGGGGGTCAGAGGGCCAGTGGGCTGTGTCGAGGCCCTGGAGGTGATGTGTGATCAGGGCTAGGGCCTGGCCCTGTCAGCTGGGAGAACAGCAGAGCCATGCTCAGGGCAGTCAGCATCTGTCCCCTGACCCTGCAGGTGGACCACACTGGAGGAGCTTGCACCAGCCTGGCACTTGGGTGATGGCCAGGACCCAGGGTGGCCTTGGCAGAGACGAAGGGGTCAGAGAGCTGCTTCTTCCAGAAGCTTCTGGTTTGCTCTGTCCCTGCTGGGCCATCACCATGTTCCTCCAGCCGGGCTCATGGCATGTGTGGCTGTCCCAAAAGTGTGTGAGGTGGTGGGGAACCACCTGCCTGAGGGCCGGTTCTCACAGGGAAGGTGACTGTACCTCGTCCTCCTGAAGGGACTAGCTTCACTCTCAGATGTTAGTCCCCAGAGGCCTCCTGGGGTGACATGGTGGCTGGGTGCATATGAGTGTGTGTGGTGTGTGGCCTCGTGTGTGTGCACGATGCTTCTGATGCTCACAGGATGCCCCTACTCACGTGTCCCCTGCTTATCTTCCACACTCTCCACCCAGACCAAGAATCAGCTTTGCCAAGGAGCCCCCGGCCCCTCTGATGGGAAGGAGTGTCTGGGACCCACAGCTGGAGCACAGTTTCCCATGCAAGGGTCACTGCCCTGCAGGCTCCCAGGGTGCGGGGACACGCCATGAGCCCTGCCAGGCTGGAGAGGCAGTGCGACTCTGAGCAGTTGGCCCCTCGGGTGACTCAGGTGCTGCCAGTGTGGTGCCGACACTTGTGGGGGTCACGTTCCCATCAGTGGGTGGTTTATAGTCAGCTCACATTCTTTCACTCGACCTCAGCCTTAAACATGGCTCCTCCTGTAGTGTGCGCTAACCCTCACTGACGGCTGACGAGGCGACCGCATCGTGTGCTCGACCTGGCACTCGGAGGTGATGGGGCTCCCATCCCTGTTGGCTCCCGCTATCACCTCTTGGCCCGGGAGAGCCAGCACTCAGCCTCAGCATCTGTGGGCCATTAATCCTCCCAGGTCCACATCACCCTCCCCAGTGTCTTGCCACTTGAAGCGTCTAGCGAGTTGTCACCTGGAGCATAGCAGCGTTCTCATGTCCGCCTCCCCCAGTCCAGCCTCTGGCCCAAGATGTCTGGCCACTGTCCCAGCTCTCCTGGGCTGACCTCCCTGTCCACTGCCTGCTCACGGCTACAGCCCACCAAGTGCCTAGCCTGAGGGTCTGGCGAGACAGTCTGCCTCTCTGTGGCTAACATGGGCCCAGAGATTGGGCTGCCAGTGGAAGGCAGAACAGCTGTGAAGATACCTGGGTTCTTCACTCCAGTATCAAGTTGCTATCGAGCACAGTGCCCGCCTTACTCTGGGTGAGGAGAATAGATGCCTGCCCTCTCCCCAGGTTTCTCCCTGGCCTCCTGAAGGGGGTTTTCTGGGCCTGCCTGCTTGCTCCTCTGGGCAGCAAAGGAAGGCACCAGATGTAGCCTTGCGGAAGGAGCCCCTGCCTGGCGCCTCTGGTCAGAACGCACTGTGGGTCTCCAACAAAACTGCCTGAAGACAGCATGGCCGGTCCCTATGGATCAGAGGGTCTTTGTTTTGACTGTTTCCAGCCAGGATTTTCTAAGAGCATCCCTGCCACGGCACCTGCCTTGTAGCTATCCCCACCAGAGCTGAGGAGCTTGGCTGTCATGGCCACCCAGCGTCTGACGTCTGTGGTGGCTCTGTGTGCCAGCCTCTCCAACTCAGCCAGTCTACACTAGGGTACAGGGGACAACAAATATGGGGAGCCCAGTGGTCAGGCCTGAGCCTGGACCCAGGTGACAAAAGACAAGTAGACAGAAGGGACAGGAGTCACAGAAACTTCTGGAAGGAGCCACAGCAGGCCAAGTCCCATCCTCCTGGGGAGAGTTTCCAGCTCCTTGTTGGACCAAGCCTCACAGAAAGTGAGCACATGGTCTAGCAATTGGGACCAGTGGGAGCTGTGAAGACACCTGGGTTCCTCACCGGAGAGCCGGCCACTCCCTCTTCACGCAGTCCACAAAGCACCCCCAGGAGAACAGCTTTTTCTCCATTGTCCAGGTGGGGCTGGCACGGTCCCCTAGGTACGGAGAGCTCTGTCCTGTTTGACATCTCTGCCCTCTGACTCCCCAGCCTGTTGCCTTGAGTTGGAGTTTGTCGTTGGGGCTCCCCAGTCCCTGTCCCTTCTGCAGAACTCAGGACCCGGGAGCAGGGAGGAGGGACAGGTAAATCCACACCTAATGGTATCTGGGTGCTGGGGGACGCTTACAACTTTGATTCAAACTGTAAAAAAGCAATTCATGTAGCCAGAACACCTCATAATAGTCCAACATAAATAAAAATGAAGTGGGAAGCTACAAATGGGAAAAACACCCAGAATTTGAGATTGTGCGGTCCGAGACGCAGCGCGAGCAGGTGCACCGATGCCTCAGCTGAGGCTCACATGTGGCCGTGGATCATCCCACATGGCGTGGGCGAGGGAAGCCCATGTGCTTGTTAGCCAGGTGTGAGCAGTGCACGCTCCTGCCCGGCTCCACTCTGCAGGTCCCCCCAGCACCTCCCTGATGTTTGGGAAGGGGGGCTGCCTCCCTGGGCTGCCTGGGGTCTCTCTCCCAGGGGGTGGCTTGGGGCAGCTGGCAGCCAGGCGCTCTCTGAGAAACGCCATGGGATACTGTTCGGTTATACCATTGTTTGTGGTGGGAGCGGCCTTGGCCATGGAAAAGGTGTATGAAAGCACACCTGAGTGTGGATGCTTCCATAGCACAGCCTAAGCACCACCAACTCCGTAATTTTGTTAATATTCTTTTTTGTTTTTTTAAGACGGAGTCTCACTGTCATACTCAGTAGACCACGGCATCACAGCTCAGAGGTCCTCAAACTACAGCCCACAGGCCACATGCAGCCCACTGAGGACATTTATCCTGCCTGCCAGGTGTTTTTGCTGCCACTACCTGTCCTGCTTAGCAGCCGACCCATCCCAGGGGCCACAGTCTGGCCCTGTAACGGTCTGAGTGAACTGGCCCCCTGTTTAAAAAGTTTGAAGACCCCTGCTAGCAACGTCTAACTCTTGGACTTAAGCAATTCTCTTGCCTCAGCCTCCCAATTAGCTGGGACTATAGACACCCGCCACAATGCTCGGCTATTTTTTGGTTATAGTTGTCATTGCTGTTTGGCAGGCCCGGGCCAGGTTTGAACCCGCCAGCTCCAGTGTATGTTGCTGGCATCCTAGCTGCTGAGCTACAAACACCAAGCATTCTGTTAATATTCTTGGCCACATCTGCATTCTGTCTGCCTAAAGGTTTTAAGAACAATTTAGGGGAATGAGAAATAAACCTATCCAGTAACTTAATTTCTCCGCAAATTAGGAAGAGACAGCCAGCTGTCTGTTAATATTAATGGCAAAACCAGTATCTTGAGCCCTCAGAATGGGGTCTTCCGGCCGGGACCCTTGGATGGCTGGGGACAGCCCTGAGAGGTGCAACCACCGCCAAGGGTGGTGTTCAGGCTGCTGCTTCTGAGTCTGGGCCACCCGTGAAACAGCGATGAAGGACGGAAGGGGCACCATGTTTAAAACTAAAATGTTAACGGAAAGGCTGCCTTGTAAATTTGTGGGGTTAGAGGTGTGTTATAGATGTGAATGGTGGGAAAGGAGATCTTCCAGAAGTTGATCTGGGATTTTACCTCAATAAATTGAAAGGAAAAAATAATTTAAAAGAACATTAGGGTAAATTCAAAATAGAAAACTTGCAAGAGGCAAAAGTGGCATGATGAAATCGGTCAGAGAGAGTGTGAGCAATTCCCAGCTAGTTCTGTAAACAGATTTCAAAAATAGGTAAGTATCTGGTGGCATAGGCTGAGAAGTGTCTTGGCAGGCACGAGTAACATTAGAATGAATCGGTAGATCAGCATGGATGTAAATTCTAGTAGAATGTGGTAGGCTGAGAAGTGTCTTGGCAGGCACAAGTAACATTAGAATGAGTGCAGATCGGCATGGATGTAAATTCTAGTAGAATGTGATGGGCAACTCTACTCAGTTGTCTTGAAAACAGACTCAAGGAGAAATTTGCTAACAGGAGGGAAAATCTGACGGCTTTCAGAAAATATTTCCTTGTTGACAAGAACACTGAAATTAACCTAGGAAAAAATAGAAAATCTAGATGAACAGCAGTGTTAGAAGCTGGCAGCAGAGGCGCCCGCTGGTGGTGCAACGCGGTTTCCACATGAGGAAGCAGACAGGAAATAGTGTGTGAATCTTGCTTAAGAGCTGGTGAAGAGTCCACCCCAAATGCACATTAGCCAGCACACCCAGCAAAGTGAAAAAAGTAATGCCAGGTGGCTTCGCAGTACTGTGAGCTGGAGTTTAGTGTTGGGAAACTGAGTTCGGTGCAGCCCGTTAATAGGTCAGGTGAGAGCACGCACTTGATTACCTCAACTGATGCAGGAAAGATATTTGATAAATCCAGCACCCGTCCATGCGTTAAAGCAAAATACATCTGGAGCACAGGGCCTGGACGGGTCCATCCTCACCAGAGAGGAGCACACAGGGTCGGGAGGTCCTGTGGGGAGAAAGAACAGCCCTGACAGCGCAGGGAGGAGACACTCATCAGAGTCCATCACTTGCAGACCAATGTCCAGAGCTGCACTGGACAGGCTGCCCGACATTTCAGGCGTGCAGAGTGTGGGCTGGTGTGTGCTATGAGAAAATACCAGATGTCCCAGACAGCATGAAATATGTAAAGTATCTCATTAATTTTATATCCAGTATATGCTGAAATGGTGTTTCATATACTGGATGAAATAAACTATGCAGACATCCTCACCTTTGTATTTCTTTAAATATGGCCACTAGAAAATTTAAAATTACACATGTGGTTGCCTTGTATTTCTGTTGGGCTGTGTTCTCACTTGAGACCAAAGGAATCCACAGAAAAGCCGAGTGGCCAGAGTGGAGGCCTCACATAGCAGGCAGCAAAAGTCATGGGCGGGCAGGCGTGGTCAGTAGACCCACGACCTCACCTGCCTTTCTTTTCTGACTCTGCCGAAAGCCTGCACCACAGGACATGTATTTGGCTACCATATCCCTTCCCTGGGACACTTCTGATTCTGTGGTCTCCTCCCCTGGGGTCTGTCCTGGCTCCCACAGGGCCTGACTAGGCCCCACATCTGCCTCCCCAAGGAGTCCCCACCTGCTTTGCACACACCCAGCCAGGACTGTGGTCTGTGACTGAGCCCACAGCCTCTCATGGCCCTGGCTTGGGCTCCCCTGTTGTCCTGGGTGCCAGGCCATCTCAGGCCCTTCTCCTGCCCAGGTCTTCCTTGAGCTGGAAGGAAGTCCCACCTTCATTCCAGAGGGGAAGATGAGTCAGGAGGTACCAGGTTATTTTGAATGACCATGATCAAAGTGCAGGTACCTGTGATCTAAGTAATTGTCATTGGTGCTTGATTTGGACTCATTGTTCTGGCCAATATCTAAGGCTCCAAAGGCTTGCTGGGATGCGGACTTGGGGTGGGTGAGGAAGACAAGCCTCTTATGCTCACTTGCCTGCCCCTGCAAGCTGAATGAAGGTGGCTGTCCCCATGTCCCCTGCTCTCTGGCCACCCAGACTGGATTAAAGAGCATGTCACAGCTGCCTTGGGCTCCTGGTGTTCTCGGGTCTGTCCAAGTCCCATGTAAACCTCCTCAGCCTCAACCCCTGGCACTGCAACTCCTCTTCTCTGTGGTCTGAGATGTGGTGGGTCTCACAAGCTCCAGACCAGCTACCTCACTGCTTTGCAGGTGGTGCTTGGGGCCATAGAAGCGTCCCCATGTCCGCTTGAAGGGTTTCATAGGAAACTCATGCTGGGGGAGACTCAGTACTCAGACTCTGCATCCCAGGGAGAGGCTGCTCCAGGGTTATACCTTCAGGGTCAGAGCCGTCCTTGAATTTGCAGGAGAAAGCCTTGTGTTATTTTCAGCCACCCCTCAGTGGCTCCAGTGAGGAGGCAGCACACTGGTCAGCACTGGTCAGCTGTGTGCACCTGCGGCTCCCCCCACCCCACCACTGCCCAGCTGACCTCCCCAAGAGGTGTGGACAAGGACAGCTCTGTATGAAGCTGAGTTGTAGCCGAGCCGTGTGCCTCCAGCTAACATCCCTCTGTTCTCCCAGGTGGCCGTCATGACGCTAACACTCTTCCCTGTCCGGCTGCTCTTGGCGGCCTTCATGATGCTGCTGGCCTGGCCCTTCGCACTTGTTGCGTCTCTGGGATGTGCTGAAAAGGAGCCTGAACAGCCCCTGGCCTTGTGGCGGAGGTGAGTCGCTCAGGTGCTGGGGCTCTGTGGGGGACAGGGTGACATAGCCAATAGCCCTTGGTCTGCTCTCACCAGGCTCCTGTCTGTCTGCTTGGGGTCTGTCCATCCTCCCTTTTGAGCCCAGCATCCCACAGGCACTGCTGTCCCCTTCCTGCCTCCTCTCTGAAACTGGCTGGCCTTGCCGCAATGGCTCAGCCTGAGGTTCCAGTGTTTACGTCCTCATGATGCAGTGACAGCTCAGCTCTGCTGGGGATCCAGTGTTTAGGTCCTCATGACGCAGTGACGGCTCAGCCCTGCTGAGGATCCAGAGTGTTTGGGTCCTCATATCCAGCAACAGCTCAGCCCTGCTTTGTATCACTTTGTCCCCTGTGCCATCCTCGGGTTGGCCCCTTCCTACTCTGGTCTCCCCTGTGACACGACACTTGAATTGCATAGCACCAGCCCTGGCTTCACAAAATTGGGGCTTTGGCTTTTCCCCATGCTAAGCTCTGGCAGCTTTTCTTGGGTAGAAATAACTTGGCTTCTGAGGAGATAAATGGCCACAGGAACACTCACCCTGACAGGCCCCAAAGATGTCGTCATGCGTGTCATGACGTGCAGGGGTAAAGTGGCCCAGGACAGTGAAGTGTTGGGGTTTTATGGCCTCAGTCTTATGCTAGCGCTGAGCACCAGGGTCTGTGGAGACTAGGTGTGTGTCATTCTGTGTGTATATACACGTATGTGTGTGCATGTGTGAATATGCACGATCATATACACGTATGTGGTACATGTTGCAAGTGTGAGAGTATCTGAGCACACATGGGTGTAATGTGCTCGTGTGTACAGGGGTGGGAATGCACGTGTGTGCTGTGCATGTGACTGCAGATGGGTGTTTTCACATGTGCATGTGTTTGTGTACATGTATATGGCTGTACACATGTATGTGTGTATCTGAGTACCGTGTGCATGCATGTGAAGGCGCGTGAGGGTATCTGTGTATACATGCGTGTGTACTGAGTACCGTGTGCGCATGTGCGTGTCTGTGTATGTGCAAGTGCACACATGTGTATGACTGGGCACACGTATGTATGTGTGAGCATATCTGCATACCAAGTGCACGTTCTCGCATCTGTAAGCACGCGTGCCTGTGTATGTGTGTTTTTAAGCAACTGCAGAGACCCCATCTCCCCCATTGCCTGGCCACCTCTCAGCAGCCATTGCTGGAAACTTGCTTCATACATGCTTCATACTGGGCTTAGTGCTCAAAGGTGAACAGAAAGAAACACTCCGGCTGAGTTCCTCAAGGGAGACATCGAAATACAAGCACCTTAGTCAGGGATGTGTGAGGAGAAGAGAGGCCTTGGCTTGGTGGGACTCCGTGTGTGCAGTGTTTGCTAGGTGAGAACTATGTGGTCAGCTGCGGACTGCAGTTTCCCGTGGTGCTCGGCTATGTGGCTTTGATGAGATCCATGTGACAGTAAAGGGGACTTTTACTGGATGTGAGTTGGTATCATTCAGACCTTCCTAAAATAAAAATCTCAGGCTTTCAATGAATGACACAGTTTCACAAAAGGCACTTATTTTAAGTTACTCTTTTTTTTTTTTTTTTTAGAGACAGAGTCTCATTTTATTACCCTAGGTAGACTGCTGTGGCATCACAGCAACCTCCAGCTCTTGGGCTTAGGTGATTCTCTTGCCTCAGCCTCCCAAGGGGCTGCGACTACAGGCACCTGCCACAACGCCCGGCTATTTTTTGTTGCAGTTTGGCTGGGGTCAGGTTCAAACCCATCACAAGCGCTTCCCTTAAGTTACTTTCAAAATGCAAAGAGTTGTAAAACCCACAGCATCTTTTTGCAAAATCCAACCTTCTGGGCTGATTTTTTGACCGTCCGGGCTGAGTCCTGAGCTGCTGCATGTGGTGAGGGTGCTCTGGGGTCTGCCCCTCAGCAGACTGGACGGCTCAGTGTCCCTTTTCCTGAGTGCTATGTGGGGACTTTCATTTCCAGGTTGGAGGGGTCCACCCCATGGTGGCTGTAGCTCCCCCATGAAGTCAGCTGGAGGTGGGAAACCATTTTCTCTTTCTTCCCTTGTCCCTGCCTATGTCTCAGCCTGAGATTACCTATGTGGAGCCCGTAGCTCACATTGGGGTATCTGTGGCCCAGCACGGCCTTGCAACCTGCTGCCCTGGGGACCCTCCAGCTCTTCCTGGCCCCTCTTCTGGTCTGGGCCCTCCCTCGTCTGCTCACCTCCAAGCAGTGTCTCCTCCCCAAGGCAAGCTTTTCCACCTGCTGGGACCATTTGAAATACATGGAGCAGTGGTCCCACCTGTAACAGCTGGGTGCTTTGCCCTGTACTTCCACACACAGGCCCTGGAGTGGGGACCTCGGAGCCTCACCCTGGGGCTCAGGGTTCGGAGCCAGACCCAGGCTGTTAGACCAGCAGCTCGAGATGATGCCGTTGCTCCCCTTTCTGGGTACCGGTCTCCCACAGCCCCTGTGCTCCAGGGCCCCCTCTCTCGGGCATCTGTTGTCCTCTGTCCTTGCAGATTCTCTCCTGGTATTCTCAGGTCTCTGGTGCTCTGGTCTCTCCCAGACCTCCGCATCCATCCATACTTCTCACCCAACCCTTTCCTAGCCTTTTGCTGTCTGCAGATGATCTTGAATTCCAGAGGGAATTTCTGGGCTCCCTCCCCACCCGTGCTGGCCAGTAGAGATGCCATCGCTTCGCGTGGCCTGGGCCCAGCCTGGGAGTCCCTGTGCCTCCTCCCTCTCATGCCTCTGGCCACACTGCAGGACATGTAGGGTCCACATGCAGACCATGCCTGGAATGTGACTGGTCCCAGTCCTTGTGAATCCAGGAGGCTCCCTTGGCCTGCTGTACCTCTGTACCAGCAGCCACAGAAACTCCTGACAGACTGGGGTCAGAGCACGGCCCCCCAGCCTTTGGCCCCGAGCAGGCAGCTCCCTTGTGATCAGAAGTTGTGCCCTTCCAGCCCCACAGAGCCCTGCTGCCCAGCAGTCCTTCCCCATACCCCAGCCCCATGGACTCCACACTCAGGACCTGCCACCCTGGGCCTTTGCCAGGCTGTCCTCTGCCTGCCCCTGCCCTGCCCTTGCCCTGCCTTTGCCCAGGTCCATCTTCCTGCTATTTCCAGCCCTTCTTACTCTGCTCCCCTTTTCATTTTTATTCATTTTGATCTTTATTTTTCCGTGGATGCTGTCTCCTTCTAACGTATTCCAGGTTTCACTTGTTTTCTTAGATCTTATTTGTGCCACTAGGAGATAAGCTCCAAGCAGGCAGCTGCTTCTGTCTACACCCTCTGTCCCTGAACCCTGCCCAGCAGAGAGGGTACTCGGGAAGGAGAGGGGTTTCTTCCCACCTATTTTCTTGTTTTTATCAGAATCGTTAAAATGACACCGGAGAAGGACAGCAGTGGCAGGTCCTCCCCCCACCCCCATCCTGTACTGTGGTGCCTGAGTTTCTTAGGGTTGCAGAGGCAACAGCAGAAGCCAAAGTTGTTGAGTGCTTAGCCCTGGTCTGCGCTGCAGCAGCCCCCACGAGGGGATGGTGGGACCATCAGCCCTGGTCTGCGCTGCGGCAGCCCCCACGAGGGGATGGTGGGACCATCGGCCCTGGTCTGCGCTGCGGCAGCCCCCACGAGGGGATGGTGGGACCATCGGCCCTGGTCTGCGCTGCGGCAGCCCCCACGAGGGGATGGTGGGACCATCGGCCCTGGTCTGCGCTGTGGCAGCCCCCACGAGGGGATGGTGGGACCATTGGCCCTGGTCTGCGCTGCGGCAGCCCCCAC
>CAUYQV010172270.1:0-31194 GCA_963574575.1 Galagoides demidoff | reverse complement strand
TAGGTGGAGTAGATGCTACCAATGCAGTATTGTTTAAGGGGGATCCATAAGACACCCTAAAGATCTGCCAGTACACTGGAAATCCTTTCAGTGTACTCAGTCATTCAGATTGAGCATTGAGATTGTGATGATTGGCCAGGTTTTGTGGTGGGCGCCTGTGGTCCCAGTTACTTGGGAGGCGGAGGCAGGAGACTCACTTGAGCCCAGGAGTTGGAGGTTGCTATGAGCTGTGATGCCATGGCACTCTACCCAGGGGGATAGCTTGAGGCTCTGTCTCAAAAAAAAAGAGAGAGATTGTGATGGCAAGGGTATTTTCCCCAGGGATTAGAATGATGCCAAAGGAGCCACACCTCTACTAGGGGTCACTTCAAGCTAAAACTGTGAAGGAAAAATAATAATTCTCAAGGCTACCTCCCCTTTATCTTTGTTACTATCCCATCCAGATCCTTTGATAGTTAAACAAAAAATGATGTTTCATCCAAGGCAAAGCACTTCTAGTAAAGAGACTTCAGGTGCTGAGAACATCTGAAGGAAGTATCCACGTCTTCTACTTTGTTGGCTTACATGCTATTCCCACTAAACTCACTTTCCTGGGGCTGATGGTTGAGGTGTTCTGACATTTCTCCACAAAGACACCAATGGTTCTGCCTCTTTCTACCTTCCACGTCTGGTCATTTTTAAGGCACAGAAACCAAAATGAAGCCCCATCAAGGAAAAATACAATTTATGAGTTCAGAGAACTCGGAAGTTCAGAAGTGAGTCTGACTTCCAGACTGGCAAGGTCTAGGTTTCAAGAAGACTCCAGGTTCTTCACTCTTTTCCCCATCTCTCTGCCCTGTTTCCATTTGGGATGAATTTCTTTTCTTGCATTCTCCCAATGGCAAAGATGGCTCCAGAAGCTCCTTCAGAGATTCCTCGGGAACATCTCAGAGAAATGAGAGGCCTTTTGTCTCTCGTGATCTGCATCAACCCCAGAAAAGGTCTCTGACTGGCTGGGTAATACTGTCAATATTCTGACTGGCTAGCTTATGTTCCTGCCCCTAGGTTGACAAGCCCTTCCAAGCAGCAGGTAGCATAGGAGAAGGACATGTACCAAAAAAGAGGACCTGAGACAGATAGAACAAAAAGAGATGAACCCTGTGACCAGAGAGACTCTGCTGTTTTGGAAAGACAGTGTCATTATTTTTTTTTTTATAGTTAGCTATAAAGTTTGGTATTGGTCAATCGATGTATACCAGAAGCTCCAGACCTTTGTTTTGTGCCAAAGACAAAGGAATTTGAAGACTTCCAGTGAAACAGCATGGCTGTCAACCTTCCTGGCTTTGACCATAATTAAAAACTGACTAGCGGAAGCCTTTTAAAATAACTTATGTTCATTGTGAAATAATTCAATATAAGAGAATTACCCAATACAAAATTGTCTAATTTATCAAGAGTAAACCTGCTTATCAATATCCATCTCCTACACACACAGAGAGACTTAGTTCTCTGGGGTAGGGATAGAAGGCCACAGTACTTTTGCCTTGGTGATGGTCCAGTTATTGTCATGAGAGTGTAGATGTTCCATCATTTCCTGGCAGCAAAATAGTAATCACCATGGATTAAATCGTTCCCAGGATTCTTCTCAGAGTAAGGTCAAAATCTGCAGCTCAAGATTTGGTTTTCAAGTGTTCTAAAAACGGAGAGACAGCAATCACTTTTTTTTTTTTTTGAGACAGAGTCTCATTATGTTGCCCTCAGTAGAGTGCTGTGGCATCACGGCTCACAGCAACCTCAAACTCCTGGGCTCAAGTGATTCTCTTGCCTCAGCCTCCCAAGCAGCTGAGACCATGGGTGCCCACCACAGTGCCCAGCCATTTTTTGCAGTTGTCATTATTGTTTAGCTGGTCCAGGATGGATTCAAACTTGCCAGCTTTGGTGTATATGGCTAGAGCCATAACCACTGTGCTACAGGCACCGAGCTGACAGCAATCACTTCTGAAGTGAACACAAGTGCCATTGAGCTATGAAATCTCAAGGTTACTAATCTAATGGGAAGCTTCCTTTCTGGGGTTAGTTTCCATAGTGGTGCTGCCATCTCCACTCTTGCTCTATGCAAATCAATAAACCCAAAATTGTTGATTCTAGAAATGATTAATGAGCAAGCAGGTCCTACCACCTCAACTATTTGCCTGTAGGTTTTTTTTATTGTTGTTGTTTGTTTGTTTGTTTGTTTGTTTTTGAGACAGAGTCTCATTATGTCACCCTCAGTAGAGTACTATGGCATCACAGCTCACAGCAACCTCCAACTCTTGGGGTTAAGCAATTCTCTTGCCTCAGCCTCCCAAGTAGCTGGACTACAGGCACCCACCACAACACCCAGCTATTTTTTGTTGTTTTTATAATTGTCAATGTTGTTTGGCAGGCCCAGGTTGGATTTGAACCTGCCAGCTCCAGTGTATGTGCCTGGCACCCTAGCCACTGAGCTACAGGTGCTGAGCCTTGCCTGTAGGGTTTAAGGATTAGGCAATCCTCTTATGTTGATGCTAATCAGATGTGGTGGCCCTCATAGTGGCCATAGGCAGCTTTGAGAATTAATGTTGCTAAGATGCTGTAGCCAGGACTAAAGATAGAGTCAGTGTCCATATACTCACAAACTACAACTTTTTCTTGTTTTCTGTGACAATAAGCTCTGGGTAAATTCAGCTTCCAGACTGACAGAGTCAGGACTTTTAGGAAAGTGACAATACTCTATGATACTCTGATGATAGATGCATGTCATTATACATTGGTTCAATCCCATAGACTGTACAACACCAAGGGTGAATTCTAACATAAACTGTGGACTTCAGATGATTATGATGTGTCAAAACTGTAGGTTCACCAATTACAACAAATATACCTCTCTGGGGAGGGATGTTCATAGTGGGAGAAGCTATGCATGCATGGGGATAGAAAGTATATAGGAAATCTCTGTACCTTATTCTCAATTTTGTTGTGAACTTAAAATTGCTCTACAAAAACAAAATAAAGTCTTTTAAAAAACAAAACCAAAACTTAGTAGCTTATAATAATAACTTTTTTTTTCCAGAGCCAATTTTTATTTTTTTTTATTTTTTTTTTATTAATTGATTTCTGTGTACATTGATGCAAACATGGGGTACATTGTGCTGTTTCATATACAATTTGAAACACCTTCATCAAACTGGTTAACATAACTTTCATATCATTTGTTTAATAATTGTATCAACACATTTATATTCTAGTTCTAGAAAAGTTCACTTGTACCCTTGTTAGACAGATATATAGGTAATCTTTCCCATCACCCTCCCACCACCCATCCACCCTTCACCCCTCCCCTTCCCCGCCCCCTCCCCATATTTTTGAGCTAGAATTAAGTTGAATCTTTTGCTTGAGAGCTATAGATTAGTTTCATAAAAGGGCTGTGTACATTGGATACTTTTTCTTCCATTCCTGAGACACTTTGCTAAGAAGCACATTTTCCAGTACTTGTTTAAAAGACAATATAATGAGCAGTTCAGTAATGAAAGATATAAATTATAAGTTTAAACATGCAGGTTGAACTGTAGAAAACTGTAAATATCATATAAATATCAGATTCTTAGGTCCTGGGAAGCCAGTAAAGGATTTTGAGCTTGGTAGTGATACTATGAGAAGGCTGGGTTAGAAGAACTAATCTGGTGCTGTTGTATAGGTGGACTGAAGGGAGACTGGAGGCTGGGCTATTGGTAAAGAATTATTAGAAAATCTATTTTCAAACACTTTAGAATTTGACATGACTTTCTTGTACAATAAGAACTCATTTAGGTAGAAGAGAAAATTAGGACCAAAACAGATAAAGAGAATAGCTAAGACCATGGTAGAAGGTTTTTGTTTTCAAATTCTTTTTTCTCTTTCAGATCACAACATCAAACAAATTTCACTATCTTTAAAAATATATTCATAGAGAAAAAATTGAATGAAGGCAATTCTACCGAATATCAGAATATATTTTTTGGCTAGAAACACATTAAAGAGCATAGCTTTATGAATTGGATAATAATTTGAGATTTTGCCATTCCATAGATTGTTTGTCTTAGATATTTAAAGCATCCTTTTACATTTATGGAGAACAGCATGCTAATAAATACTTCCTAGGTATATTGCATTATTTGACAACCAGTCTTGTGTTATTTCCATTACATTAAATGGTGGCAGTAAACATGAAAATGATGTCTCATAATTCGTTGATGAACTTTATTATTTTGTTGCTAGATTTATTACTTAGACAGTTCACATCATTTTCACCTCATTTAATAGATTCAACATGTTTTCAAGGCTGCTGACATTTCTGTTGGTTTTGAGTGGCTTTTAATGTTTGTTTGCACTTGGATAGGAACAGAAAAATCTCATCAAAAGATAGTTATTCATTTCCATTAAGAAGACAGGATATATGGGTGGAAATATGTTTTCATGCGAGGCCAAGGTGAACAAGAGAGAGAATATGTAGAAAAATCTCAAACACTGGCCTCTTCGCTCGAGAAATTTCCTTAGTGAGATAACTTTGACCATTGTTTAATTTCTTTTAAAATATGTGATAATTTTCAACAGTCAAAGGCCACCAGTGGAGAGAGACATTAAACAAGCACAGGTTGCAATTTAATTGACTTGGAAACATTCCAGAGTTTCTGTAAAATTATAAAACTTCTTGAATATCTCTTAGAACATAAAATTTTATAAAATGTGTTGTACAACTGAATACCAATCTACTCTTAGATGCAAGGATTCTGTTCTATCGGCAGAAGTTTATCTATGTTTTTATGCATGTAATTTACTCAATGTTTATTGAGTGTTTAAATAACTGTGATATAAGGCAAAGAGAGATAAATTTCAAAGGGGAGGTATATGGATGGAATGCTAATGGAAATACAAAGTGTCCCCAAATTTTAGAACATATTTGCAAAATATTATCTCTATGCTGGCCACCTCTTTATTTAATTTTGTAATAAATATTTCATAAATGAATATATATTTAGCCACAATTTCCCATTTCCCCTGTATATGGCAATGTCTGGAACACCCTGTAGATCCCTATTACTCTAGGTATTTGTAGTAGGGCCCAGGGACTTCTTACATAGGTTCCTATGAAATTATAAAATTTCTTTAGTTCTTCCACCAAGACCAATAAAAGTGACCAGGAGATTCTACACACATTTTCAATGTTGGTGTATATCCAAATGTAACCAATTCTCAAATGTATAGCAGGAGAATAAAGAAATTATCAAGGTTGATGCCCATCACTTCGCTCCCTCTTTGCACATGCCATGGTAGTTGAGATCAAATGCTCTTACTGTCTCCTGCCAGATGTAGAATTTGAGAGAGGTGGTCTACCAATAGTTCAGTTGGAAGTTTGGCTCACTTTATTAAACATGAAAACTAATATTCTTTTAGGTACAAACATTGACTTGAGTTGAAAAGACACATGTGTGCCCATGCGGAGAGTGATTCGAAGTCTGGCAGTTATTATGGAAACATGGGTGAAGATTCTGAGACTGTAGAGTACACTAACTCCCTACCTCCCAGACAGTTTGATCCAAGGAAATTGTACAGCTAAATACTGTGGGATGTGTGTGGTGGTGGTGGTGGAGGGAGCACGCGTGCACACACTTCCTTTAAAAGAGACAACATGGTACAGTGCACAGCCAACAGAAGCAGAAGAAACCGAAGTAGCCAAGTAAAGGGAGTGTGCTATTGGTGGAGGGCTTTGGGATAGGCTTTTTAGGGTCTAATGCCTTAGGTCAATGGCATTTTTGATCTAGATATGATTATTTTGGTAAGATTTTAGGATTTAGTTGTAGCAGTCTCATTCCACTAATACTATTTTGTTTTTTCCCCCTTCCTCCTTTCCTTCTTTTTTTCCATTTGTAGAACTTTGCCTCTTAATAAGGACCTTATGAAGGTGGGCAAAGGATGCTGACTAAAGTAGGATTCAATACGTTTTTTAAAAGGCATTAAAGTTAACAAAGAGAATATAACAATTTAACTTAGTAATTTTTATCCTATTTTCATTATTATCAATACTATCAATAATATCCTTATTATTATTCAAATATTTAATCCAGAAATTGTTGTAAACCTAAATTATCTAGGTAATTCTTTTGGCGCTCATTGCATTTATGCAAACATAAACACAAAGTAAAACTTTAAAATTACAAACAATTATAGAGAACATATGCATTGCAAAAATGATTATTGAATACATACATGTAGGCAAACATTGTACCGTGTATCACATGTTTTCACTCAAATTCTTAGTAATTTGAGGTAATTTGGAGAAAGAATTAGAAAAGACTACATCTACTATTATAATAAAAAATATTTATTAAAAAATTATCACCTTTCTCTGTACATAGCATAAAGACAAAGCACAACTTGTACATTAATAATTTAAGTGGGCCTGAGCATTCAGTATGCATCCCCTAGAACCCACAGATTTCACCAACACCATTGTAGACTATGTTTTATAGAACTCCATTCGTGCAGTTGGTATTATTGTGATAACTAACATTTTTTTTCCTTTAGTGTTTTAAAAATTGTTTGCAGCGTTTGGGTTAATTAACCAGCTGCTTTAAATCTTTGGTAAATGAAAGTATTTATATGAAAAAAATATTTAGCTCAAATTTCAGTAAAAAGCTGAAATGACTACCCAATGCAAAGAATTTTGTGTAATCAATAAACGCACGAGCTGGAGTCCTACCATTAAGAAAAGCACCATCGAGGACGTCTGATGATAAAATCTGAAATTCACAACACATAGTTCAGGGTTCTATCGCCACTACCAGCAGCACCACAACACTAGGCCACCACAAAATTAAAACACCAATGTTAAATTCAACATATAAACAGCACTAATTATTTTACAATGCAGAAAATCCTAGGTTTTTTTTCTATATACAAGCTTAAACATTAATCGACAAGATGAGTTTATGTCATAAAAACCTATTACCTTGTAAGAGCAAGAGCCACTTGAAAAAGCTGCACTGCTTTGGGGGACACCAATTCATGTTCCTGCCAATAATTTGTCCATTGAAAATATAGCTAATTTCTTGAAATAATGTTTTGGGAAAACAGAAAGGTGCCTTCTGCTTCCTTCCTTTCCTATCTCCTTTTCTTCTTTCTTTCCTTCCTTCCTTCTTTCATTCCTTCTCTCAGGGTAATCTGTGTGACTGGCCTGTCAACCTGTACATTATACTTAACTTTCCCAAAGTATCATACACACTGCTCTCAGCCCCAGTGACTCCCAAAGGAGAGCATGCTGGCATGAAAGCCTCTCACTTCCAGGTAACGTAAACAAGGCTCCAACAAGTATATCAATTCTAATGTTCTTGAGCCATTTGATCATTAGAAATTTTTTTACAGGCATGTTAATCCTGGAGTGTAAAGAATATAATTAAATATATCAAAAACACATCTTCTTTAAGCCTAGAAAATGGATGCTTTTGGATCACCACCACTTTAGAGCCTTTCCTACTGAGTTAGGTTCTGAATCCATGATTTCTTTCCCTAACATTGGTTTTTCCAATGGACTGTTTCATTTATAAAGAAAGCAGTAAGAGATATTTTTGCTGTCACTCTGGCAATTCTTCTCTCTCTCCAACCCCTGACATCCCAACTTCAGTGCACATTAAACAATTCACCTGAGACTAGGCACCTGGCAATAGTGTTCACTTATTGCATAAAAGTGTGAACAATAAGAGCAGCATAATTAAGGAACTGTATTGATCAGAAGAGGCTTTCTTCTGAGTTTTTACATAGGCCCAATGCCTTGGCTGCAACTTTGAGTAAAAGGTTTTGACCCATTCCTTTTCATTTCAAGTGAACATTATTTTAGTCATCAGCCTTTCCTTCCTAGAGCACATAAATACATGTGAAATATGCATTTACATATATGTCTAATCACGTAGTGTGAATTAAGTACTAGTTCTTTGCATGGCAGGAAAATGCTGGTGTACTGACACTTTGATATTCAACAAATATCAGTATCTTTTGATGTCCTCAGTCTTTTGAAATTGCTAACCTATGTCTTCACACTTACTCCCTTTCCCATTCTTATTGATAAACAGATGGAAAACTAAAGCTTATTTCTTCAGGATTTGATATACACCGATGAGCTACTCTACATTAAAAAAAATAAGGAGCTGGTCATCTCTTCACTCCTGTAGTCCTATGCTACGTTCTCCTGGGTCACAGAAAGGAGCTCCATTCCTCATGGTTTCAGTGTTCTGATCAAGGAGTTTTGGGCACTGTCATTTGTTTTTGAGGAAATAAGAGTTCACACACAAACATTCAGGAAGCAGCATTCGTGCAGACCCATTTTGATCCCTTAAAGCGTCCTGAGTGTCCCTCTTCACATGGCCACTTTTTCCTTTGCCAGGTTCTTTGGTTCCTTGCTTGGAATACACCAGTCATCAGCCTCAGAGCTCATTTGATAATGTTTGAAGGCTGACTTGTTAAAAACTGGGAGTTTTTCTATAGACTCAGAAGATAAGGCCTAAAAGAAGAAGGAAAAAACAATCATACCAAGGAAGTTAATGTGTGGCATAATTCACACTTGAAGTGATTATTCAAAATATGTTCAGAGGGAAGTATTCAAACATATCAATAAGTTCATTTAATTGATTAAGTAATAGGAACACACCAGAGCCTACACTGATACTGTTAATCTATCAAAAGTCTCTTTCCCAATAGCATGAAAGTTTTTGCTTGTTCCCAATAGCATGAAATTCTTTGCTTGGTTATGTAATGAGTACACTATTTCAGATGGTCCAAGGCTATTTGGCAAATAATTCCAATGCACAAAAGGGAGTCTTGGATACCTCATGTCTGTAAGTATATTTTCAGTTGACATAGTTGGCCAATGATTAACAGAATCAGGACAGTGATCTTGACAAATAAATAGGGGCTTTATCAGAAATAGGAAAAACATGCAGCAAGTCTAAAGTTCAAATAGGAGATGCCTGGCATCCCACTGACAGTTTGTGAGCAGTCAGCTTTCCTTTCCCTGGGTTGCTGATAAGGTCAGCTCAAAGTCTTGAGTATCTTGATATCTGTTGTTTTCTAGGCTGGGACATCATTAGCATATATTTCCCACACATTCAAGTAAAACAAAGTAGAGCTACTCTCACAGATGCCAAAAGGCGTTGCCTTTAAAAATTCACATGTTTATGTCCTCATTTTCAAACTTTGGTAATGTGCTTCTTGGAGCACAATTTTACTGCACTTGAGACAGGTGGCGTGGCCTAGCTTCTTTGCTAAGTTACCATCTTAAGTAATATATATATATACACACACACACACACTCAGACAGCAAATGGAATGACCTGTGGTCATTATCTACACTGACTCAGTGTGGGGAATTCACTCTGGACCATAGAACTCAGGGCTGTACAAGAAGCAATCATTTTAGAAATATGATTGATACGATTCCCTCTATGGAACTCAAAGGATACCTTTAAGTAGATGATAGCATCTGTTCCATATCCTGATAAAGAGTAGAGATTCAGATCTCCTTGAAAGTACTTGGCATAGAGGCGAGAAATTGGCAGGCCGTAACCAAAACCAGCCTAAAGGGGAAAGATCAGGCATCGGTAAAGAAGTGTACAGGATTGTTGCAATACAAGATGCAGGAGGAAGTTAGTTCCCACGCTGCTACTGATGTGCTAGAACCTATATAGGTATCTTCTGCTTCCAGAGAACCCTCATAGAATTGTTTCACCATTTTTAGCTTGCTTTATCATCTTGTCATCATATCCCTCATGCTTAATTTAACTACATTGATTACTTTGTCTAAAAACTTCCTTAGTAATCCTTGCTTTAAGTTTAGAACTAGGTGGCTGGGATGAATGTTGCAATCTTGGTCTTACCAAAGGAGCATTCCGGGAATTGTCCATGACAGGTGTTGGCGCGGTGGAGTATGTATAACTGAAGAGGCGGTCAATAATTCTCAGGGGAACACCACCTCCTCTGTCTGAAATCTTAAACAAACCAACAAGTCATCAGAACCACACATTAAAAACAATGTGCATCTGTCTACATAAAAATATCTTTTCTTCATTTAATAGTCACATGGTATGCAGGACTTGGGTCTAGTGCCAACAGTTTTATTATTAATCGACTTTTTAATTCTCTCAAGAGAGACTCTTCTTCCCACCCTCACCCAACAAAACAGCAGAGAATGGTTACCTTAATTGTAAGGTCTTCTTTTCCCAAGACGACAATCACCTCAATAGGGGTAAGGGAAGGCCAATTTTCCTGGTGTTCCACTGTTGCCCTCATTGCGTTCTAAAGAAAACAAAACCACAAGGAATTCAGAGGCAGAGGAATGAGGGGCAATAAATGATTTTTATGTTTAAAATAAAAGCAGCATAGAGGGCAATTCTAAGTTCCTATTTTTTAACTTAGTAGTAAAACAGCTCTGTAAATAGCCATTTATGAATGTGTCATGTAAGATGTATAATGAAAAATATTCATTTACCGTGTAATATAGCTCCTGGGAGTAATGTCTAATGGAAAAACAATTCTGCTAGCTGTCAAGTTCTTATTTGTAAGCTTAATTTAAATGTAGAAATTGGTTTTTATAGTCCATTTCCTAGCTCTCCCTTTTCTGTCTTTCCATTACATTTTACATCCAAGCATCAAAGACTATTACATAACAAATGAACAGTGAATCATTGAACCAATTTATTGGCTTTTATAAAATTTGTTAGGAAAAGGTTGTTACTATTTAACAGGACAGTCAATGATTCTGAATTAAATTTCAATTTGCATTTGATTATCATCTTAACTTTTAGCAATGATGGCAAAATAACTCTATGAGTTGAATGATTCAATTTAAAAAATAAATCTAATCAACAACAACAAAAAAAGCACTTTTGCCCTTCAACAAAGAACAAACTAAAACAAATTTTCAGCCTATTGGCTGAAACTCATACAGTGTTTGAAAGAGTACTTGTAGATCAACGTATATTGGAGAATGCACAATGTGATTCACAGTGTCTCAATGTTTTAGAGCCCAGGGGATATCCCTATTATCTTTCCAGTTGTCCAATAAAGCACCAATCATTCCTTCATTCATTCATTAGAAGAGGTCATGGGATGGGTGCTTCAGTGAATGAGGAGAAGATATTGGGACTCAGTTCAGTGGAGAAGTCTTAGTTTTTTTAATCAACTTTCGTCTTTATCCACCTTCTGCTAGGTTATGTTTTCTGGTTTCTATATAATATTAAGTTCTAGTCATTAGATAAAGTTAAATCAAATAGATGTCTCATGGCCTTAGAATAAGTTAGGAAAGAGAAAGCTCTGAAGAGTGAAGTCAAAATTCGAGGCAGATTTCTTTTCTTTTTTTTTTTTTTTTAAGGCTTCCTCCTTGGAAAGGATCACAAAGGTTTAGGTGCTTTTCTATGTTTTGGTTTACATTCAGTGCAGGGTTTTAGTTTGATCTTACAACCCATGAAATGATTTGAATATTAGTATCTGGCCACCCCAGACCAGTAACATCCGCAAACTCTGAGATCCTGTTAGAAATGCAAATTCTCAGATTTAAAGAGTCAAAATCTCTAAGATGAAGCTTCAAGAATCAGTGTTTTAACAAGAGAAGCATTGCTCTATAGGCTGTCCGTGCAGAGTGTGGACTGTGAGCCAGCAGCATCACCTGTACCAGAAATTTAAAATCTCAGGCCTCATCCCAGACCCACTATATTTGAATTAACAAAGTTCCCAGGTGACCCATATGCATTTTAAAGTAGGTCATTTCCTGGAGGAATTGACTGTGCTCTGAGCATGTCCTAGACTCTGAATGGGGCCATGCCACCCGCAGTCATTCTGGACCTGAACCTCTAAGTTTGGAGTTGGACCAGCCTGTGGAGGTGGAGGTGACAAGGCTTCAGTGAAAGACCTTGTCACCAAGGTCCACCCTGTGACCAATCTTAATGAATGACTGAAGGAATGACTGGTGCTTTTATTGGACAACTGCAAAAATAACAGGGACATCCCCTGGGCTCTAAAACATTGAGACATTGTGAATCACACTGTGCTTTCTCCAATACATGCTGATCTACAAGGAACTACATGTACTCTTTCAAACGCTGTGTAGCTTCTTAGGAGCAGAGAAACATTCTTGGGAGAAGATATTGAGGCGCAGTCTAGTGGAGAATGATACAGGAAAGAAAAATAACAACTAGTGAACATTTTTTTTTTTTTTGAGGCAAAATTGCAATTGCTGTGAAGCATCATACCTTGAATAGTTCAAAGAGCATATGATGAAGGTGAGAAGGGACATAGACGATGTGAATTGGTTGGCCCGGGGATTTTCCTAAAAAAAAATTAAACTTATTTACAGTTGGGAAACAAACATTTCACTGAACTAAACCTCCATGTCTATTTGATTAATATTTTAGATACAAACACAGTTGAAATGTTCCCTATCTTCTACACTCTCAAATCTCATCCTAGAACTATGACTAGTTTATTTAGAATACAAGTACTGGAAAATTTCAAAGTTAAAACTATATGATTTTTAAAGTAGAAAAAGACAACTGAGCTGATAGTTTAATACTGAAATCAATGCCAGCTCTAATTTTCATATTTTAAATTTATGGTAAAATAATACACCTATATTTTTTCTTGTTTTTTTATCTGCCAAAAATTAAGTATGGTGCTAAATATGCTTAAATTTCATTGAGGCTAAAGAAAACAGAGAAACAAAAACTCATAATACTGGTTGAAAAGAAAAATAAAAGTATTATTCTTCAGTGTTCTAGGCCTTGGCAAAGTTTGAATCAGAAAACACAAGGTCTGGCACAATCCTCTCTTTATTTTATTAAACAGTACAAGCAGTTTATCTACAAGAATTATGCAACAGCCCTGTTTATGCTTAGAGATGTTTTTCAGTCTCTATTTGTACTCCTATTTTTAGTTCAGTATTTGCTTTTATATCTGTGTTCCTAATGTGCGAGTTAGGCTACTCTTAATTTGAGCAACTTGATTTTTAACTTTCATCATGAACAGGAATTGTTCCTGTATGTATATTACTTGAGAAAGATGTTTACTTTAAATGGAAAGGAGAAGGTTATTCTAATTTATGTATAGTGTTTGAGACGTAATTATCTTCTAGCACAGAATGAGAGAGAATGAACCTAGTGCCTTGTATTTATTCATCATGTAATCACTTGAGTCAATGTGGGAAGACCTTGAATTGGCAAGAACTGAAGCTTTTGAAGTATGTTCTGCTTCTGAAACAGTAGTATACTCATAAAGCAGGATTTTTATTGTGCATATTCAGTTGCTAAGCATGATTTATAAAAAAGAATGGTATAAATATTTACCGTGACCCTCTCACAAAACTTTTAAGTGTGCAATGCAGTACGTATAGTCTTTTTTGTTTTCTTTTCTTTCCTTATTTTTTCTTTTAGAGACAAAAAGTATAGTAAGGCCAGGCAGAGCTCACTGGAGCCTCAAACTTCTAGGCTCAAGTAATACCCTAGCCGCGGTCTCCCAAGTATCTGGGATGACAAGGGTGTGCCACCACACAAACCTAGCCGATTTTTAAATTATTTTACAGAGACTGGCGTCTTGGTATATTGCCCAGGCTAGTCTTGAACTCCTGGCCTCAAGCAATCCTCCTACCTCAGCCTCTCAAAGTCCTGGGGTTACTGGCATGAGCCTCTGGGCCCAGCCCTGCAATATATTGTTGTTAACTACAAGCACCACATTACAGAGCAGATCGCTGGAGAATGTTCACCTCATGTATCTGTATCTATTGCACAGAAACTTCCTGTTTTTCTCTTCCCCATAGCCCCTAGCAACCCTGTTCTACTCTCTGCTTTTCTGAGTGTGACTATTTTAGATATCTCATGTAAGTGGAATTATGCAATATTTGTCCTTCCTAGACTGGCTGATTTCTTATAGTAAAATTTAAAGCATTTTTGTTTCCTGGTCTTATGAGTAAACTTGTTGGTCTGTTTAGGAGGCTGTCTCCACTGCTAGCTGGTTCACCCTACTTCTGGTCTCCTTGTCCCTTATAATTTGGAGAAAGTAATCTTTCTTTGATCTCAAATATTAGAATCTAGTTGCTATTTGAAACTCCAAATACTTTGTTTAAATCATTCTTCTGTCTGAGTCTTCCTTAGCAACTAAATATGCACAAGTGGAACTTTCTGGTTGAGATAATTAAAGAGAACCTTGGCTTCAAAGAAAAAATGAATAGAATTCTAGGAGGAAAAAGGAATACAGAAGTTGCTTTATATTTACAAAAAGTAATCATACTTAGAGAATATTGAATTTTCCATAGGTTAAAATATATTTTATTTATGGCTTACCATTCACTTGTGTGAGCTTTAGTTCTGGAGATGTTAAATAATACTGATCACAGAGCATCTTTGAACACTCAAAGGCATCTGGAATAGAAGATGGTTTTCATCAGTGAAATGAACTTATGTCAAGTACAGTTCTCAATTGATCTTAAGTGTTTATACCAGCCTAATCTAAAATATTCACTAAAGAACAGCCTTATGAATATGAAAAAACACCTTTTAAATATTTTATTGAAGAAAAAGTTAAGTTGTATTTTTAGCAATAGAAATGTGCACTTCACAGATCAAATACAATATAAAAGAATATGGCATGTTAGCCACTTAATGGTTGGAGTTTTAATAACATTTTAAATGAATGTTTATACTCCTGACTCTCAAAAGCAAGGAACCTTGATGATGGCATTTATAAAAATATAAATGGAACATTCTGTGACTATAAATTAATTCATAGTCACCTCAATCATAGATGTGTCCATCGTATATGGTACATTTTCAATAACAGAAATGCAGAAATCTAGAAATTACCTTGGACTACTGCTGCCACATCACAATTTGGATCAATGCTTCCAATATGGCTTGGGTTTCCTGTCTGTGAGTCACTAAATATAAGAACTGTTGAAAAATAAAAACAAAAATATTGTTGTAAAAATCAGAATAATGATTAGAGCTACCACTGACCTATTGATTAGTTCTGTAGTATGATTCATCTATACCCAGGTCTATACAAGTACATCACGACCATGATGAGCTAACTTACTGTGCTGGTTCATCAGCATCCGAGTGGAAATACGGTTCATGTAAAATCGATCCAAAAAATACTGAAGATTTTGATTGGTAACTGGGTCAACTGTACAGCCATCTTTATACTCTATGATTCCTTGTGCCATCGTTGGGACAACATTATGGTGTCTATTTCGAACTTTGATGAGTGTATCTACAAAGCTGAGAGATAACATTTGCAGTTAGTGAAAGTTCAAATAAATTTCATTTACCTATATTTCTTAGATTACTTCACAGAAGGCAAAAACTCTTTTTGCTTTACTTCTCTAAATGAATCAAAGTGATAAAATGTTGGGTGAAGGTCTATTAGGGCTCTCCCTACAGGTTTATCCACTATAGTACAGGAGGTAGTTTCATTTACTTTGTTTCTAGTGTACATGTAAAACTATTAGCTCTGTGACTAGTGCACACAGTATAGGTGTTCATTAAACCTTAGCTTTAAACAAATTTAATGTCATCATTCTAAAGATGACTCTAGAATGCCATTGTAGAAGAAGTTTCTGAATTTCTTGTCAGATGAAGACTGTCAGTTATTTGGAAAAATAAAATATTTAATCCCCAATGACACTGAAATGTATGACAATTACATAACAGTAAATCCTCCTGTACCTCTAATCATTGAATTAAATTTATAGTAAAAATAGATCTCCTTCGGGGAAAACAAAAGCGGAGAAACTAAGTCCTCTACATTTGTCCACACTCGGCATCATTTTCAGAGCTGTATTCTTTCACTTCTAAAAAAGCCATGAGCCAAACCTTGTCATCTGCAATGGGGTAGCAATATATTATTATTCAGGGTTGAACTCTTTAATTTAGGTCTAAAAATATCTTAGGAGTATGTCTAGAAATAGACAAATACTACATCCTAAAATACTTATTCCAGTGCATAGAGCTTACTCTGATAAAGCTTTCTGGTCTTCTGGGCTTTTCTCATGAAATTCCACCAGATCCATCAGGCTCTGGATATACCTACAAAGCAACAGTTGTACTTTAAGTTTGAAAATTAGAAAGCAGATAGAACAGCTTTTTTCAAATGACCTGAAAATGGAAAGTAAGCACTGTGTTTAAAGTTAAAATTTTTCCTTGAGAACATTTGGAAAACAGTATGATTTTAAAAATTTAAAATACTACAACCTTTAACCTTCAACTTCCTAACCTACAATCTACCTTAAACTGTTTCTTTGATTATGTCAGGTCAGTTTCAGTTTTCTCCTTTGTGTCCCAAATGTTTTCATTCCTTCTAGCAGAAACACTTAGAAATAACTTTAAAAATTGTGTTAAAAACTTTATTCTTTCCTATTATATTTACTTATAGGGGAGTGGAACTCTTGAATGCTGCAGCAAATACTAGCAGAACATGTGTTTCAGATTGTGACTGTCCTAAGGATATAGAATACTGATACTCCTTGAATGAATCAGTGAACAAAAAGGTGTGCAGTCAGGGGCTTATGAGAAGCCTCTCAGGTGAGTTTGTCACCTGTGCGTATTCTGGCTCTGTTCTCCAAAAACCTGCCCTTTTGGGTTACCTACTTTCTCTAAGCAACAGTAATTTTATTTGTAAGATGAGATTCTTATGTAAAAAGTGGCACTCCTGAGTGCTGGCTATGTGCCAGGTACTGGTTTCAGTTTTTTTTTTTAATGGATTACCTCATTTAATTACATTCAGCCATTCCTTTGAGTCACATACTTAACTCTCCCTAATTACAGATGGGGGATAATCACTCAGTGGCACAGAGAGTTTAAGACACTTGTCAAGGATTCCACAACTAGACATAGTAAAGGCAGGATCTGAACGCAGAGCCCACTCTGTTAGTCTCTTTGTAAGATTGGGCCCTCGCTAAATGGTAATCATTTGAATCAGAACTGTCTTTTATTATTTAAAGCACAAAATTAAAATTGCATATGTCAATTATTTTTCAAATTTTTTCTAGAAGTCAAAATTGTATTGTGAAGTAACTGACTTTTTTAGTGTAAAAATAAAATCTGCTTATAGCTTTATAATTTCTCATAATGATAACTTCCTCAATTAACAAAAATATTAGTTACATCTTTCAAAAGTATTTACTGTTCAGATCATCTGTTTTCCAATTATGATGTTAATATAGCATAAGAAACCATACTCAGGTAACTATTTTAAAACTGGACACTTCAAAATGGGTCACTACTTACCAGCTTTTAACCAACTGCACTGAAGAGGTATTTACTAATCGATCAGGGAGGATATCAATTTCCTTCAGGATATTGGCGAGCCTTACAGGCAATTCTTGTCGCAAAAATGCGAAAGAAGTCCTTTCACATGCATTTTCTGAACCTATAATAAATGAAATTTATTTAGTTTTGGGGAAAACATGTATTAAATTATGCAGTTAAATAACATTATCAAATATTGAAAAATTCTATTTCGCTCTCAGTTGGCTTACTGTTTAGAGATAATCCAGGAGTAATTCTTTTCATCCACTCTTTCCTTTCTCCTTTCCGTCCTTCTTTCTTTCCTCTCTCTCTCTTTTTTTTTTTTGCAATTTTTTTGGGGGAGTGGGGGCCCAGTCTGGGTTTGAACCCTCCACCTTCGTATATGGGGCCGGCACCCTAGAGCCACAGGCCCCACCCCTTTTTTTTCCTCTCTTTTTTTTTTTTTTAAAAAAATACTGAACAATACAGGAGAATTACTGTTTTCTCTTTTTAAAGTGGACTTACTTCCAAGAAAACAATCATATAGTTCTTAATATTCACAAAAGACCACAATGTTCAGTTAATATTGCAATGTCAAAAACGTAACATCCTTTAATGGGTCCAACAAACATGAAATCAGAGTGGGGGAGGTAAAAGAGTATAGAGTGGTAGTTGTGTCATTTTCAAGGTAGTGATAAATAATGCCACATTCACACCCTTGAAACTTTTCTTGTAAGTTCCTGTAAGTGCGAAAATATTTTCAGCAGTAATGCAAGTATACGGAAAGCTATAATGGTGAAGAGATGAAACCTGCAGAGAGCTGTATCCTGTGGAAGGTGGCTAAGGGATATAAAATCTATTAATGTAAGGTTAGTTTAGAATATTAGAATTCTTCTCCAAGAAGAACTACGCTGGGAAGGTGGGGATAAACTTTTTAGTTCGATGCTTAATGACGACCGAAAGCAAAAAGTATTTTGACTCAGAGACCTGGACAGAAACATCGAGTATCAGTAGGGTTGCAGGTGGCCTTAACCTGTAGTAGGCACAGGTGTTAGAAAGTAGCCCAATCTAGGAAAAGGCAGGGGTGCTGGCGTCGGGGCTCCAGAGCTTAGCAGTAAAGTGGACCCCGTTCGTTTTAACTGTTTTAGTCCAGCCCTGCTATTCCCAGGTGAAAGTTAGGGCCGCTCCCCAGCACCCCCCCCCCCCCACCTGGGCCCTCTGTCCCCGCTCACCAAAGTCCAGCAGCTGCTTCATGGACAGCGGGGACGGGCTGTAGCGCGAGAAGTGCTCGACCTCTCGGGGGACCAGGCCTGCGCCGCTGAGCGAGCCGGCGCTGCGCATCACGAAGCGGGCCGCCTTCATCTTGACTCCCACTGGCCTGGAAGGGGCTGGTGCTGGCCTGAGGGGTGAAGGCTGCTCCAAGCAGACCCGGCTGGGAAAACGGTGCGCGGCGCGTCCGGGCGGGGACAACAGGTGCGCTGGCGGGCTCGTGTGGTCGGACCTGGGCTGGGGGGTGGGGTGACCGAGAATTGAAGGAGCTGGGCAGTGGGTCTGAGGCGCAGTGGCTCAAGACTCAAGTTCGCGTCTTGCCACCGCCCGCCGCCTCTCGTGGTTTTATTTGTCTCCCCCGCACTTCCCCCCCCCCCCAACCGGGAGGAGTCTCTGGGACTTCCAGATGCATCCAGAACTCGGGGCTGCGCCAATCAGTTCAGGGAAAGAACTTTGGGCCCCGCCCCCAGACCGCGGTCTTAGAGGAATGTCCTGGCACAGTGACCACGGAGTGACCTGGCACCGGTGCCCGGGGTGGAAGGGACAAAGGGTGAGAAGGAGAACAGAGCGGAGGAAGCTAAAACGGACATCTGGGGCAACGTGGGCTCACGATCAGCCCTTGGGACAGGGCCCAGGGTCTCGTGGGATGGGGGCCCGCCTAGACTCGTCCTTGTTTACAAGTACGAGGTTGTCTCAAAGTCAGCCCGGGCCAGATCCCGGGCCAGAAACTATTTCCAAGAATCTAAGCTGCGAGTGCTGGTTAGTACTTGCTTAGAGCGGGGCTTTTACAGTAGCCAATCAGTTGCAGGGAAAAGTATGGGCTTCTCTGCCATTGGAGGAAGGGACTAAACAGCCTGCAGAGCTCCCCCAGTCCTTTCCCAGGCTAAACTGCTTGTTCCTTCTGCTGAGATTTGAGGCGCTACCCAGATACATTCACTTTTTCCGGCGGTGATAAAAGGCCATCAGCTTCTCTTCAGCAACACATTCTTTCCTTTAGTTTAAATCTGTTAATTAAAAACAAAATTTAAAAGGTCCTAATTTGTCAGTTTGACTCTCCTGTTTCTTCTCTGAGAGAATTTGTTCAGTCTGTCCCTCTGTACAAAATGTACTTGTTCAAAATCATGACATTGTAGTCTATCCTCAAGTGGCCCCACAAACTGCTCAAGAGGTCTTCGTTGATTCTTTCTCCCCACTTCTTCCAAATATGGCCTTTGTTCATGGCATTACACTATAGCTATTTATGTTTTTATATTATCCCTTCCTGACCCCCTCTCCCCTGAGAGAGGTCAGGACAAGGGACCATGTCTGACACATCCTAGTGCTCCCTACCCTGCTTTGTCTCGACTCAATATTTATTAAATTGGTGATAGGGTTGAAACACACTGCCCTGTCTTACAAGTCTCATCCTAACCTCCTTCTCCTCTCCTCATATTCCAATGGAACTGAGGAATGAAGCCGCAGCATTTGGGAAAGCTGGAAAGAAGAGAGTTGGTTACAGATATAATGCAATGGGAACTAATGGGGCCTTAAAATGGTGCTTTGTTATATAAGATCCCTTTGGCCTCCTGCCCTTGAATTTATTTGCAAAAGAACTCTGAAAGTCACAGGTGATTAATTCTTGGCTCCACTCTGATTCTTTGCCCTCTTTCCCTAGAAGATCTCAAGTCACAGGACTGACTTCCATTTTCTGTCTCTAGTACAAACTGTCCCTCAAGAGACAGACCCCTATATCAACTGCCTATCTGTCTTTTCTACTTGGATGTCTCATAAAACATGAATTTTGTTCCTCTTAAATCTGCAATCATCATTAGGGATCTGAATCAGCCCCAGGAAACCCTCTTTTAGATGTGTGGCCTAGGTGGAGGTCTCATATTAACTGTCATACTATCTCCCCCACCCCACCCCGGTCTAGGATTTGTGAGTTCCCTTTTGCCCAAGTATTTTGCTCAGACCTATGAGAAACAGCTCTGTGAAGACAGTAAACATTCAAAACATTCATAGATTTCCTGTCATGGGGATGGGGATTGTGTTGTTCAACATTAAGGGATGATCCAACTGTAGACTCCAACGATTTGGGTAAAACAAAACCAACAACACCCCACCAAAACCCACAATAGTATAATCACCTATCTTAAACTGAAACAGTTGTGTGTACATGGGCAAGTTCTGAACTGAATCCCCATTTGTACATAGATTTTGATATAACTATAATTTATACTTTGCACTTGGAATACTTTATTAAATATTTATATTACTCAATGAAGCACAGAAATATGTTGAGGAAGCCAAAAAAACTATATATGACTCTTTTATAAAGCAAGTAAATTTAACGTAAAAATCCCTTCTTTTTCTTGGATTAGATCCCAAGAACAGAAGTAAAAGACAAACATGCATTTGCTTTTTATACTGCGTGAGAGATATGGAATAGGAAAGAAAGGTGTGTTACCAAAAAGTATACTATGATCTGTAGAGGAAAAGCAATGGTCTAATTTAGGAAAGTCCCATTTCCATAAGTCCACTGAGTGCTTGGCCTGGCTTACCCTGCACTACTACCCTACGTGCCCTGGGGTGATTAAAGATCAGGTGAAGTCATGTGATATTCCCAGAGATGAGCTAAGGGCTAAATGTGAACCGAGGTCACCAAAATCTGTCTCCATGTCATCTTATCCAATAATATTTACCGAGACACTCTCAGTGTGCATTGCATTCCTCTGTGTCATTTCTGCTATTATAATTTGCAACACTTAGGGGAGCTAGCTGGAAAGATCAGGTTGAGTTATTTACCCAGTTGGCTAAGATATTGTGTGTTACCATGAGTAGAGAGTGACCTAGGAAGAGAATGGCATGTCTCAGGTCGACCACAGACCTTGGAGGTGATCCACTTGGGGTAGAGGTGAAGCAAAAAGACTATTTGGGGACAATGGATCTGAAAAATTCATGCATTCATTGAGCAAACATAAACCATAAAAAAACTATTAAATGATTCAGTGTTAACGGAGGCGGTAACCAAAGCCGTCCCCTTGCAGCAAATTGACATCTGAGACATTTGATTCCTGAAATTTTCAGGATCACTCTTACTTAGCATTAAATGAATTCTGTCTGGCTTTCCTGGCAAAATCTAATAATTTAAATCTAATAATATAAGGTAGAGCTTTGAGAATGCAAAGCATGCTTTTGCCAGAGGGTGGGGGTGGGCAATTTGATGAAGTATATCAAGATCCTTAAAGAGAAGCCTATTCATTTTTTCCCACCTCTAGGAACATATTCCAAGGAAGTAATTAAAAATACACCTAACAGGAACTGCAAAACCATGATGGAAAAATGAACAGATTTGGCCATCGAATATTTAGAGTTAAAAAATGAACAGCAGACATGGAGAGAATATTTCCAAAATGTATAATAAACAAATGGTTATGTAAGAACTGACTCTTAAGGGGAAGGGAGGAATTAGAGGGTAGGGGAGAGGGAGGAGGGTAGTTGGGGGATCTCACCAAATGTGCACAATGTGAGGGTGTTCAGCACCCCAGTTGGGTGAAGGGTTCAACTACAGCTCAAACTTTATTTCCTTAGAATTGAAAACAACACACCCTAGAATTTATACCCTCATATTAATCTGAAATTAGAAAAAAAGAAATGGCTGTTTTAGTAGAAAGGGCCATAATATGTTCCCTCACAGAGCTTATAGACCTGTGGGGGAAAAGGGCATTACAAAAGCAAATGGACACTAAGCCTATACATTCAGATAGGACCAGGGCTATGGAGAAAATGAAGAGGAAGAGAAGAATAGGCTGGACCTACCTTAGCTTTGCCGGGCAGGAAAAGTCTCTGGGGAAATGACAAAGAGACAGAGCAGTTTGCCATTGGGGTGGAAGGAAATACTGGAGAAAGCATATTGGTGAAGCTATTGGGAGAAGCAGGGTCTAGCTCAACATTTGGTCTCTGATGTTCCTTAAAGTTGGTGTTAAATTAGAGGATCCTGGGTGTCAGGAGCCAGACTAGATGCCCTGGTGGGTGCTAAAACATTGGCTTTCTCCTACCTCAAACTGATAGAGAATGATGAAAAACAATAGTCTATTATTTCAACAATAGCCTATTTATATTTAATTCATGAGACTTTCATTTAATGCACAGGGCAAAAAGCTCTAATTAAGTGTTTTAAAAAGCAGTCTACAGGAGAGGTCCAATTACTGTGCAATGCTGGCTGTGGTGGTGGTGGGGAGGTGACAGTGATGGTACCAGATACCAACAATGCTATGGATGCTCGGTGGTGTTTGGAGGAAAAGCTGTATTAGGGATTAGAAAATGGCCTTTGGGATGACCTTAGAAAGATGGGCAACATTTTGGCAAATTATTAGTAGGCAGTGGACAAGAAGGTCTGAGACCAAGCAAAAGCACAGATGTAGAAGCTAGGAATATACTGGAGAAATACCTGCAAGTTTACTCTTGTTGTTGTCTATATACCCTATGGGGAGGGGGTGTGGGAGATATGGGTTATATTGCAAAAGCCTGAAATGTAGCTCTGAGGATTTAGAGACTCTTAGAGAAGATATTGGGGGAACTGGTGAAACTCTTTAAATAGAAAGTGCTCCCTTCTCTCTTTTTTTTGAGACAGAGCCTCAAGCTATCCCCCTGGGTAGAGTGCCATGGCATCACAGCTCATAGCAACCTCCAACTCCTGGGCTCAAGAGGGTCTCCTGCCTCCACCTCCCAAGTAGCTGGGACCACAGGCGCCCGCCACAACGCCGGGCCATTTTTTGGTTACAGCCATCATTGTTGTTTGGCGGCCTGGGCTGGGGATTCGAACCCGCCACCTTAGGTGTACGTGGCTGGTGCCTTAGCCGATTGAGCCACAGGCACTGAGCCAAAAGTGCTCCCTTCTAAAATGTTTTAACACTTGAACAATTCTACTAAACCTTATTGAATACCGATTGTGTACCAGGCACTATCATAGATGCTGGGCACATAAAGATGAAGAAGCACAGTCCCTGTCTCCAAGGATGGGAGAAAAAGCATGACATATATAAAGGAAATGTATTGGGGGCCGAGCAACCAGGGAAGACTGCCTTGGAGGAAGTGACGTACCATCTGAGTTATAAAGGTTGAGCTCCTGTTCATGGCAGACACAGAAGGGTGCGGCAGGGGGAGGAATGAAGAGGGCCGTTTGTTCCTAGGATCTCTGTGCTTTGTCAACATTGATAATGAATTAGAAGGAGTTCTCTGGAAAGAGATTCATAGAAGTGGGGAAGTCAAAAGCAGCAGCAAGAAGAAAGGATAGGTTGGCTAAGGAGGCGTAGCACAAAGCTGAGTTTGTCTGGGAACCCTGAGTTAATGAGAAACCACGCGAGAGTCCTGAGAAATTACTGGTAAAGGGAAGATGAGAACTCAAAAGCCAGTGCTGGGAAGAGAAGATAGACTGGTGAGATTCTGTCCCATTTCTTTACACAAGGCTCCCCTCTCCTGCTAGCCTGCACCTCCAGCTCACCTTTTCCGGGCACAATAGTTCCTTCTGGAGCAGCCCTTTGTTTCATTCTTGGCCTCACACTTATCAAGGCCCAAATCTGTCCCTGCACTAAAGCAACACCACAGAAACATGATTTATTCTTCTTTTTGCACTTGTGGCTCCAAAGTTACCAGAAAAAAAAAAAAGCAAATGAATCATGATGCACACACAGTTTTAACTTTTCATGGGAACACAAGGAGAATTTTTACCTCAGCTCTTAATACAGGTTAAGCATTCTTTTCCCCCAAGAAATTGTCCAGTTGTGTTTAATGTTTGCCTATACAAAACAATAAGGAAAGGTGAGCAAAAGAATAAAAAATTAATAAAGAAGGAAAACATATGTGCACTAAGCATAAGGAAACGTACGCAAACTAATGATCTAGTTACCCATATCTGAGCCATTTCACTTCTATTAACCTATCCTATAGTATTACCAACAGAGAGAATACAGACATACATATAAGATTATTCATTGTACTACCTATAACATCCAAAATCCAAAACAAATAACTTGTCTACCCGTAAAGAACATATAGGGATGGATGATAATCCTTGAGTGTAAGTAAAGGAAACCCCCATCTGCTAAAATACTACGCAGCTGATATAATGAATGAGGGAGGTCTTTGCCACAGCCTTGGAGACCTGCTGAAGCCTTCTTTCAAGAAAGAGCTTGCTGTTAGTTAATTACAAGGCATGCAATTAACTGACAGCCTTTAGCTGTAAGACCTTTGAGATCCACACAGCATCTGAGCTGACGTCCTAGGCAGTCTACAGTGATGGAGAAGCATCTAGAAGGGCCTGACCATTTCTCCTTGATGTAGGACTCCTCTGATGAGAATCCTTTGCTCTGAAGGCCCCTATTGATTGGCTGAGAAACCTGCTTCTCAGTCTGAGTGTGCCCCTGCTCGATTCTGCTCCTCTCACCCTCTTTTCTTCTATAGGGATCGTATATGCATCGTCCTGTGGAAGCCTTCTCTACCTAATACTGCTTCCTTTCAGAGTCTCAAAACTCAAAACTTGAGGTTCTCATTTCACTTCCCTTCATTCCTCTTATGTCTCTCTTCCCCATTTACCCAGTGTGGACTCTGACACCCTGATTATACTCATTATACTCTTTTTTTTTTTTTTTTGAGACAGAGTCTCACTTTGTACCCCTGGGTAGAGTGCCGTGGCGTCACAGCTCACAGCAACCTCAAACTCTTGGACTTAGGCAATTCTCTTGCCTCAACCTCCCAGGTAGCTGGGAATAGAGGCACCCTCCACAATGCCCAGCTATTTTTAGAGGCAAAGTCTTGCTCTGGCTCAGGCTGGTTTTGAACCTGTGAGCTCAGGCAATCTACCCGCCTCAGCTTCCCAGCGTGCTGTGCTAGGATTACAGGCATGAGCCATCATGCCCCACCCCATAATTATACTCTTGAAAAAAACACTTAATTCACTCCCTCTGTCCCATTCACTTGGCAAACCACCACCAGTTAAACCACTCCAAATACACAGAATGGGTACTGTCAAATATGCAAGCGCTAATACTTGTTTTCTTTTTATTTCCTATAAGTCAGTTTAGTGTCTATTACAAGGCTCTTTGGTTAACCTGAGATCTTACTGTCCTTTTGGGGGGGCTATGTTTACATTCTCATCATGTTGCCCGAGGTATCAGGACAGATAGACATCTGGTGCTTGGTGTCATCTGGCTCTGTTAGTATCCATTGGGCTGAAATCCCACGAAATCCTGTTGTAGTGAAAATGCAATAAATCACATCAAGTTTCCCAGAATTACCTCTGAAACTGGAAGATGCTCCCTGGTTACAGGGCTATAGAAAAGAACAAAAATTTGAGGTGACTTGATGATAGTTTGATGATCTCTGAGAGGGGTTGGTGGATGCATCACAAAAACCATACATTAGTTTTGTGGATCTGAGAAAAAGGAAAAACTGTATCTCAATTCCTCAGTAAAGCAGGTTTCTCAAACCTGTATAAGTATTTTCTTCTGTGAGTCATGGCCCAGTTGTCGAAATGTAGGAGATGATCATGGGATTATAACAATTGTTGGTAGAGAACACATATGGTTAATATTTGGATTGTTATATGCATAAACAGATGTATGCATGCATGTTTAAAGAAAATACACCAGATTATCCATAGTGGTTATTGTTGGGTGATAGAATTACTAGTATTTACCTTTGTTTCTTAAAGGTTTTTACAAATGCTAAAAAAGGAAATAGGTGTTAGTTCTTAACTGTAGAGAAGATAAATACTATTCCAAAAGTTGAAATTAAAATAGCTGTGGCAAGAGAACAGGCAGAAGAATTCGGCAAGTCTCTGTTCAAAATAGGCTTTTGACCGAATTGGAAGGCAGAATCAGGGCAGGGAAATGGGTCAGCAGCTCTCCTGCCTTCTATTTCTAACCCCCTTGAGCATAGCAAGTGACTTGGAGACGCAAAACCTGAGGATCCTACAACCAGCTTCCTCTCCCTTTTCATTGCCGCCCATTGTCTTCTGCGGGCTGCCGTGGGGCCTCTGCCAGCTGAAACTCTGCTCCCCGTTCCCTGGCTTCTTCCTTTGCTCTGCTGATCATTGCAAACGTTTTCTGAGATTATCACTGAATAGGGTATTTCTTCTCCTTGTATCTCCCACTACACACAGAGTCCACATAGAATTCTTTCACCAGGAAGAATCCAGATTTTGCCAAGGTCCAGCTTTGGTTGGTTTAGAGCCAGCTGGGAGACTTAGACAAAATTTTGGGGGGCCATAGTCAGCACCACGTTTTCAGGAGGACACGTGTTAGAGGTTATTTTCTCCCGTGATTTGTTTGCTTAGCCTAGTGCAGGGGTGGTCAAGCCACGTCTTCACTGCTCCAACTATCCAGGTAAGAAGGGGCAAATTCAGTGAGTTGGACACATGTTCTTTATTACCTGGTTAATTCAATCAATGTCTGTGCATTAGCCCATTAACATGAGCAATGCATTATATGTCTACGTGTTTGGTAGTAAAAGAACAGATACCCAGATGTCATGGAGAAATGTTTGAGAATACTAGTTTGAGAATACTTGTTTTGAGAATACTTCTTGTTTGTTTGAGAATACTAGTTTAAGCAATTACATGTTGTGCAAGCAGTTAGCCCTCCCCCTCCAACTGTGCCTGTCACCACTAATAATAGATCCTAACATCTTTTCCTGTTTGGTCTGGCATGGCCTCAGGGTTCCTCTCACCATAGCACTCCAGAGATCAATGAATAAATGAATTAGGTCTGGCAGATGCAATTCTTGTTGTTTCTGAGCTGGGTGGGGGTCCAAGCAACATCCAGTGGGGTGTTCTGGCTTATAGCAGCACCCTGCCCCCACCCTCCTTTTTCCATGTGGAAGAACTGCCCCTTAAAGAAACTATTAGTGTGGGTGGCACCTGTGGCTCAGTGAGTAGGGTGTCAGCCCCATATACCGAGGGTGGTGGGTTTGAACCCAGCCCTGATCAACAACAAAAAATACCCAGGTATTGTGGCGGGCACCTGTAGTCCCAGCTATTCGGGAGGCTGAGGCAAGAGATTTGTCTAAGCCCAAGAGCTGGAGGTTGTTGTGAACTGTGACACTGCGGCACTCTATCGAGGGCAACAAAGTGAGACTGTCTCTTAAAAAAAAGAAACTGTCAGTGGCAAACATGTAAGCCATTCATTTAACCCAACATTTTCACTTGCAGAGGAAAAGGAGAAGCAGAAGAGTGAAGTCATCTAAGTCACACGGCTAGTAGGACGCAAAGGTTATTGGTTATCCGAATCTCAGTTTATACAGAGATCTTTGCCATACCTTTCTGAGTCTTGAGGATTCTAAGCTTTTTTTTACATCAGTCTTTCTGACACTTTAGAAGTAAAAATGCCCTGTTGGTCAAAACCAAGCGACTGTGTGAAACTGAATTCAAAAGCAAAACAGATTCAAGAAACCCAACAGCCTGGTGTTTTTGAATGACACTGATTTTACCCAATGTCCTCTCAAGCATGGTGGGTTAAACTTTGCCAGAAAATAACTAGGCTGACTTCAGTTTTAACAACAATCACAGAGACACACCCTCCTTTCCTTCTTTCATTTTTCCATTTTGAAAATAAACTTGAGGATCTAACAGTGCCGAATTGGGGTAACATGTTTATATTCTTGATTGGCAAAAGGGTCCTGGCTGTGTTTCAAAAGCCAGTGCCAAGTGCAAAGGGCTTGGGCTCCCCTTTTCTGTTCTTTCACTCCTTGCACATGAGGCTTCTTGCCCCTCTTCTTCCAACAAATAAGTTCCTCAAAATGCACTGTGTTTTGGAGCAAAGGGGTTGTTTTCGCTTCTTATTTAAAGATAAAAATAAAGTCACTCTCTGCCCCGTACAGTTGTTATCGAGGTTGTTTTGGAAGGAAGAAACAGTCTGTCTTGCGGAAGCTAAGCAGAAGCTGGGCCGCTGTGGAGCCGGCCAAGTGGGTGAGAGGTCAGTTCCACACGGGCAGCCCACATCCACAGCCTGGGCCGGCCGCCTGGTGGTGGAGTCAACAAGGGGAAGGTTAGTAGGTGAAGGGTCACTGCAGTGTGGAGCAGCAATAACTTTCCATGCGTCAGCTCCCAGGCTTCTAGTTTCTGTTCATGGAATAGGGCTTAGTAGGGGAAAGGTCACACAGACCAGAGGCAGCTCTGTAATAGCCCCGATGTGACACTGTGTCCATGGCATGAAGCTAAGCTGCTGAGGCCTCCTGGCTGTTAGGAATTCTGCTGCTCAAGTGGAAAAACAGATTGTAAAGTGCTTTATAGATTATCCTGTCCTGAGTCTGGCATGCTGGTAAACAACCTATTTATTGGCAAATTTATATTAGGTAAAATAATTTGGCAAGGAGAGATTCTTTCAAATAGTGGAACTTCTAGGTTCCACTGATTGCTCTAGTCTAGAGCAATGGTTCCTCACCTGCAGGTGGTCCTAATGCACAGCCTTGCTGTAGAATCTTAAAAACACGGCCATTTGAAATGACTCCAGATCAGGGGAGAAGTTCTTCATGTTTCAGAGCAATGCTTTTTAGATTATGGATTGTCACCATTTAGAGCATCATGAAATCAGCTGAATGGGTCAGCAACAGCATTAAAATGAAAGAGAATAGAGCAAAAAAACCATGTTTGCTGTGATAAGCAAGGTATTCTGGGCATCAGACTTTTGTCTCAGATCTATCCATATCACGATGTAAGAAAAACACTGTTCTAGGTTCTAGGAACAAAAGCTTTCCGGCCTTGAGGTCCCCTGCAAAATTGTTCTGATCCGAACTGGTTGTTAACTTTGTAAAAGGCTCATCTGATTCCACAGATGTTGTGGCTGCGTGTTAGGAAGCCCGCCATGCCATTATTTTGGGAAGTGCTGTGCAAACAGAGTTCCTCCCAGATGGCTTCCAGAGTTAGCCCAGTATGAGCGTTTCCTCTGGAAACATCTAGGGATCTAAAGAAAGATCGTGACCAGCCTCCCAAAGAAAATCCATTAAAATGAGAATGACATTGGCTGCTCACAAGCTTGGCTAGAAACTTGTCCAGTGTAAACTCTACTGAAAGAAAACTGAGCTAGCCGAGAAGGAGCTGTGATAGCCTTTCTTACCTGTGGAGTGGGAAACTGGCTTTAACTGACAACGTCTATAGTCAGCCAGAAGGTAGGATTTGAGCTCTGAGAGGGTGGGACATGCCCACCGCAGCCACTAGCAACAGCACGGAGGACTGTCCAGTTGCTATTAAAGAAAGAACCCAGAAATTGTATGGAGAGAACAGTAACAGTGACAAGGAGGTGCTAAGTTTTGAATGGCTTCTTTCCCTCTGTCTATGTCCTTTCTTCATCTTTCTCATTTTTCTTTCTCATACAACCTTTTTGGAAGGAAGTATGGAGAAACTTTAAAGAACTCAACCTAGACCTCCCATTTGATCCTGCAATCCCACTATTGGGCATCTATCCAGAAGAAAAAAAATCTTTTACTATAAAGACACTTGTACTAGGCTGTTTATCGCAGCCCAATTTACAATCACTAAAATGTGCAAAAAGCCTAAATGTTCTTCAACCCAGGAATGGATTGGTAAGCTGTGGTATATGTACACTATGGAGTATTATTCAGCCATCAAAAATGGAGATTTTATAGCATTTGTACTAACCTGGATGGAGGTGGAACACATTATTCTTAGTGAAGCATCACAGGAATGGAGAAGTAAGAATCCTATGTATTCAACTTTGATATGAAGACAATTAATGACATGGTGGGGCATGGAGGAAGGGGAGATCAGACAGAGAAGGAGAGAGGAGGTGTGGGCAAAAAAAAAATAATGACTAATTTTCTTTTTATTTTCTTTTAAATGAGTGTTTCTGGGTCATGCTAACCCATGTTTGACTGCTAATGGACACCTTATTTCCAGATGCACTGGAGAATCTATACCCTACATTAATTCAAAAGGAGAGAGGAAGCAACAGTGTTATTAGACACATTCATGACATCTCTGAATGAATAGGTTTCTATACTTTATCTCGATATTTTGACACGGCCTTTAAGGAAACTTGTATTTTTCTTCCGCTTCTACATTGAGGAGGAAGAATTAATGTCATGTACTCTGTCTTTCACAGAAAAGTGTCTAATGGTTTTAGCCACTAATTTACGTGTTCTAATATAGGAAAGAACTGGTCAATCCTAGTGAATAACGGCGTTTACCTTTCTTTGTCAACAAAGGAAGGTTTGTTGTCTTCCAGCAACCGAAAGAATAATTATGTCAATTTCTTCATGGACCTTAAAAAAAGTGGCGACGAATAATGGATTTGTCCTTCCAAAAAAATTTCAAGCAAATTTCTTATCAGCTACAAATCCACTTACGGCAGTGTCAGCTCAGCCGTAGGTGATGTTCTCATTGTATCTGGATGACATAGGAGACGTATCAGACAACAACTCCAAGAGGAATTGGTGAAATATTGATTTTTCATCAATCAAAAAGTTTGTTAAGCAGATGAAAATAATTTGCCAGCAGCGCCTGTGGCTCAATCGGCTAAGGCGCCAGCCACGTACACCTAAGGTGGCGGGTTCGAATCCCCAGCCCAGGCCCGCCAAACAACAATGATGGCTGCAACCAAAAAATGGCCGGGCGCTGTGGTGGGCGCCTGTGGTC
>CAUYQV010172265.1:0-50812 GCA_963574575.1 Galagoides demidoff | reverse complement strand
CTCAAGCTATCCCCCTGGGTAGAGTGCCATGGCATCACAGCTCATAGCAACCTCCAACTCCTGGGCTCAAGCGAGTCTCCTGCCTCCGCCTCCCAAGTAGCTGGGACCACAGGCGCCCGCCACAACGCCCGGCCATTTTTTAGTTGCGGCCATCATTGTTGTTTGGCGGGCCTGGGCTGGGGATTCGAACCTGCCACCTTAGGTGTACGTGGCTGGCACCTTAGCTGATTGAGCCACAGGCGCCGAGCCTAATTTCACTGATTTTAAAGAATATAAATAGCTATGTCTGAGATGAAAAAGTTGTTAACTGATATTTAAACAATTTATGTTTTCCCCAAATGGGCCTTTAAATATATTCACATTCTCAGTATTTACACATGTACAGTGAGAACAGTTTCCCTATGAGTTACTCCATTTCTTCATAAATACTCTATTGCCATATGATCCACCTGACTTACATGGTCTGTGTGTACAAACACATGTATAGATTTGTTTTCATATAAGATATTTGTAAAATTTGGTCCACAACTCATCACTACCTCATGAGGGCCCATTACTTGCTTTGGTTGGGCAGAGAGGGTCTGTCTACACATTAATTTATAGTGACAACTCACAAGAGCTCCCTTGGTGGGCCTGTTGTTTATCTGCCCTGTAAGGAAATCAGATTGTCAGACCTGATAGCTGAAATGGATAGCAATATCTGCCGGAAACCTGAAGCAACTACCCTCAAATAGACCTTCCAGAAAGACAAAGACATTTACTTCTAGTGGGCACGAGGAAAATAGCATAGAGGGGTTTTCAATAGTGTCTCAGGGAGAAGCTGTGCTTCCCTGATGAGCTTAGAGAGAGCATGGTAGGGGACACTATCCTAGAGAAAGGAACTCTCTTTCTCTTTTTAAAAAGTTTTATGGAGATATAATTTATATACTATAAAAGTTACTCATCTACAGGGCACAGCTCAGTACTTTTTAGTATATTCACAGAGTTATGCATTTACCACCCTTATCTAATTTTAGGACATGTAAATCTAACAAGAAACCCATGTGCATTAGTGACCATTCCTCATTCCTGACATCCCTCCCCCAACAGCTCAAGGCAATCACTAAATTATTTTCTGTTGCTAGGATTTTTCTATTCTGAACATTTGACATAAATAAAATTATACAATATGTGGTCTTCCATGACTGACTTCCTTCACTTTGTTTAAGATTTCCAAGGTTCACCTATGTTGCTCATATTACCTCATTTTATTGCTAAATGATGTTCCATTGTACGTTCATACAAATATTTTATTTATAAATTCATACAAAAATACTCGGTGGTGCCTGTGGCTCAGTGAGTAGGGTGCCGACCCCACATACCGAGGGTGCTGGGTTTAAGCCCAGCTTCAGCCAAACTGCAACAGAAAATAGCGAGGCCTTGTGGTGGGTGCTTGTAGTCCCAGCCTCTTGGGAGGTTGAGGCAAGAGAATCACCTAAGTCCAAGAGCTGGAGGTTGCTGTGAGCTATGACAGCGTGGCACTCTACCGAGGGTGACAAAGTAAGACTCTGTCTCTTTAAAAAAAAAAGAAAAGAAAATGAACACTCATTTGAGTTGTTTTTCCTTTTTGGTTATTAATAATGCTGATGTGAAAATCCATGAAATTTTCTGTGTGGACCTACATTTCCCTTTCTCTTGGATACATACCTAGAAGTGGAACTGCTGGATCACGTGGGTATTCAATCTTGTTTCTAAGCACCAAAGAGGCACATGTTACATTCCCATCTGCAATGAATGAGGGTTCCAGTCTCTTTATGTTATAAATAACGTTTGTTATGTTTTTTTGATTGTAGTCAACATAATAAGTGTGAAGTGATATTGTATTGTGGCTTTGATTTGCATTTCCTTGATGAATAACGAATAATACTATTGAGCTTTTTTTTATGTGCTTATTGGTTATTTATGTATCTTCTTTAGAGAAATGTCTATTCAAATTCTTTGCCCAATTTTGCATTGGGTTACTTGCATTTTAAATGCTGGTTTACTGAAGTCACACTCTGTGCCAGGCACAGTGCTTAAGTAATTGCATACATGCTTTCTTAGTAAATGCTATAGAAAACTGTTTTCTACCAATATTATTGCTTGTTTTCAAAATGATAATATGTAGTTTTCAAGCAAGTAGTAAGATCGCAGTACCGATAATTGGTAAATTAGGGATTTAAATTCTGTTTATTTGACTTCCAACATCTGAATTCTTTCTAACATAACAGGCTGTCTCATAGCTGAGAGAAGAAAAACAAACAAACAAAAAAAGTCCGTAGTACATTGATGAATATAGAGGTTAATAAAGAAGCCAACACTATTATAATACCTTGTCCAACTAAGCTACGTTGTTGATAGGCTCCCAGAGGCAAGAAATGATTTCACATCATCTTTTCCTACCAGCACCACTATACTCCAAATCTGAGCAAATAACAACTTGCCAGTTATTCATACCATTCAAAGCACAGTGTTCTTATTAACTTCACATAACTCCCATACAACAATGTAAGGGCACACAGTGGCCCTGAAAAACAAGAGCTTTTGGATTAGCCAAACTTGTGTTTGAGTTTTGGCTGTGCCTCCTGTTAGTTTTATTATCTAGGGCAAGTTAAATATTTACTTTAAGCTTCAAATTTCTCATCAGTGAAATGGAGACCTGCTTTTCTGGGGGAATAAAATAATGTATGTAAATCCTTCATGACAAAATAGTAACAATTGTAAGTAGTAGATATGGGATAAATTTCTCCTGGACTGTTTGAAGATGATTAGTTGAAACTGTTTAAAGCTCTGTCTTTATTTGATTGAAATGTATCTATAAAGTTCTGCTAAATTAGCTGTCATGTATTTATCAGTTAATCAACTTATTTTTGCAAGTGCACATTGACTTATACAAGATTTATTGAGTAAAGTCTTCACAGAGACAGTATAGTTAATTTCTAAAGTAAGTTAAATTCACTGGATACTTGAGAGCAAAGCATATTTCAGCTGGGAACTCAGATGAGAAAGGCCACAAAGATCAGAGGGGCCTTCAGCTTTGTGACACCTGCAGGAAAGTTTTAGAAATTTAAAAGATGTAAAGGATGGTATCTGAAATAGGGACAAATAGGTGGTGATGATGGACCCTGAAAGATACAATGTATGTTTCATGTGCAAACGTAAAGGGGTCTACGGGGAACATTTGCAAAAGATAGTGACATGGTTAAGTTTGTAGTTTAGAAGATCAATCAGAAAATATGTATGGGATTAGTTAATACATAGTTATAGAATTCAAGATAATGAGTACATTTTTCACAGGAGAAAAGCGGATGAGGAATGACAATAACAATCTGAACTTGTAGTAGGAAGCCACTGCAGGATAAGCCGTCCAAATAATTCTGACATAACAAATAAGCACCAACCAAGACACAGCACACACACACACACACACACACACATGCATACAAACCTGTGTCATGTTTAGACACACATATATGCTTGCCAAAAATGTATATGCATTTTAAGAGATATTATCCATATATTACTTTTTGAAGTTGAATTGAATTAAGCAAAGGGTAGTATGAAGTTTGCTCCAAAGATGGTGTTAATTAAATAAATGCGTCACCATGCAACAGGCAGGGCGGTCAAAGAAATAGAGGAAGCACGGTTGTCATTTGAGAAGCGTAGACCATTTTGAAATGGTATTTGAAATTTGGGAACATTGTGGAAGAGCAATGACAATGGAGGTGTGAATGTGGAACAGAACCTGTGTGTGATGTGCCCAAGGGCAGATCCAGAGGCCACGTTGCTCAGGCAGTAGTTTACGGTAATCAGAAGGGTCTGGATGCTAATGGTAACCACCTTCAGCACCTCTGGTAATTGCAGAAGTCAAGCATGACTGGTAATCACCTTTTGTTTTTGATATATAGTGAGCGTTACGATTTTCATACAGTCTTTTCCTTTCTTAAAATGTGTACACATTTTTGGCACCCTGTACACCCCACACAGAAACATATACATTCCTTTATGTATAAGGGAAACTGGTAATGTGAATGAGAGCTCACAAACGAGAAAGAAGTCACACACAATGAAAAAGTTAATAGGTGAATAAGAACATCACAGCGAAATTTTATAATGTCAGAGAGAGAATGGAAAACCATAATTCTAAAACCCAAAACTACATATGGATGTTAAAACGACTAATAAAAGTGAGTTATAATAAAAGATCCCACTGGGGTCTTTAAAAATAAAAACATAATTGTAGAAAATGTAAGTGTAGCATATAATTCTCTAAATAAAAAATAAAGAAATGGGCTTAATTGCATAGTGGTAATTAATGAAGAGCAGATTGGTGAGCTAGAACACTGAGTTGATCTTTCTTGTAAGGTATGACAGAAAAAAATAAAGAGATGAAAATGATGCCCGATTGTCTCTTGCCTTTATTTTCCTTTGCTTTTCCTCTTGCAAACATATTTCTTTCCACTTTTCATAAAGCTACATTTTATCATTTCTTTTTTTACTGCAACTTGAGTCACTTGAGTTAGGAATGTTTTCCCACTCCTATATTATAAGAATTAATTCTTATTTTAGAAAGTAGTTGTGTGATTTCAATTTTAATATTTAATCTCTGATTTTTACAGAATTTACTTGTTACATGGTGGGAAAAACATATAGTTATCTGCATTTCCCAGCATCATTTATTAAAATCTCCATCTTTTCCACATCACTGACTTGAGAGAGTGATTTTATCATGAGTAAATTTAAAAGGGGAGATTAAAAAGTTGCCCCAAACAAAGTCATATTGCCTTCAAAGAAATGCCAAATTGACCCAGCAGACAACTTAACAGCAGCAGGAGATACAAAAATAACAGAGAAATAATACTTTTGAACTGCTGAGAGAAATACATTTTTAACTTAGAAAGTTTTACCTAGCTGATTTAAGTACTCAAGAATAACGAATAAATACACAACTGGGCAAATGAAAACACAATTTGTGCTGGCATTTAAAACTGGCATTGCACAAGAGAAGGATGAAATATAAAGTATATGCTCAGAATTTATTTTTTGAAATTGCCTTTACTTAGATTCCATTCCATAGCACACCATGAGTTCAGAGACTGAAGATGAAGGAAAAATGCCTCACATTTTAATATCTTTAAAGGAGTTTTTCCCTCCCTTCTGCCAAGGGATTAATGCCTTATCACTTTGCAGTGGGCCCCACAAATTATGTGGCCAATGTAATGGCAGATTAGATGCCTCTAAGAGATACACTTTGACTGAAGCACGCACATAAACTGTCCCTGACTAACGCGAAATTAGTGAAACAAAATGTGAGATCCACCCTTGTTTTGAAACTCAGACTTTCATAATGAGAGTCAGGTCCCAGCAGGGAAGTCAATCCTTCTTAAAAATGACTTCAACTCCTCTTAAGAGTTTAAACTAAATGTCTGTCAACCTCTGCAAAGACATTGCTTTTAAAATGGCCAACTTGCTTCTCTTCTGCTCAATGTAGAAAAATGCTCTGAGGAGTTTGTGGAGCAGAGGCCACAGAAGTTTCCCCAAGGCCAGAGATTCTGCCCCATTTTTGAGGCAATTTATCCATTTGAGACAAAAGAACATTGGTTTACTCAAAAACTTCATCTTGACTGCATTTTCATGCCTGTGTGCTGAGTAGACAATGTTTAAGCTTTACCCTCAGTACAACAGATAACAAGGATGGGAAAACAGTCAGGAAGCTCTTAGGCAGAAAATTCCAGAACACTGGTGAACTTGATAGGGATTCTTTACTCTCTGCCAAGTTCCTAAGTTTATTTTATTTTCTCTTGTTCTTTCCATTTTCCCTTTCTTCTTTTATTAGTTTTTTTTTCCTTTTTTTTTTTTTTTTTTGTTATGGAGCCTCAAGCTATCCCCCTGGGTAGAGTGCCATGGCATCACAGCTCACAGCAACCTCCAACTCCTGGGCTCAAGTGAGTCTCCTGCCTCTGCCTCCCAAGTAGCTGGGACCACTGGTGCCTGCCACAATGCCTGGCCATTTTTTGGTTGCAGCCGTCATTGTTGTTTGGCGGCCCGGGCTGGGGATTCGAACCCACCACCTTAGGTATACGTGGCTGGCACCTTAGCCGATTGAGCCACAGGCACCGAGCCTTTTTTTCCTTTTTGATAGTTTGTTTATGCTCATTTCAGTCCTTACCAGGAAAGCTCCTGGAATGAAAGTTAACTGTGTGCTTGCCTGAATGGAGGAGAGGAACTGCCTGGGAGAGAGGGATGTGAGTGCCCCATCTCTGCACAGAGGCAATCGGTCTGTCGCCCCAGTGCTGGAGTGGAGCGGAGTGGAGCATGGTCTCTCACTGCCTGGCACGGAGGAGACAGTAAGGAAATGTGGGTTGAACGAAAGCTCCTGCCACATCCCTCCCATCACTCCCTAGGTAATTTTCATGGTATTCCTAATGAGGATAAGGCTAGGAAGACAGTAACTTAGGTTTTTGAATTTATTCCTAATAACCACGCTGCATCGTTCTTGGGCAAAAATTAATTTCCTTCCCTTTTATGTTAAGACCCATGTTCTCTCTTTGGTGTCTTAAAATCAGTGAGGCAGAAATTTCATACTGAGAGCTCATTTTATTTAGAGAAACCAAACTGCATACAATCATTTCCGCCCTTGCAATATGCATTTTTATGAATTTTCTGGAAAGTGAAATTCTCTACAGAGAGCTCAGTAGTAGCTACCATTGCGGAACACAAAGTTCAAGCTAAGGGCATCGGCTTCCTTATGAGACAAAAACTATGTTCAGTAAATATTTACCTTAATATAAACAGATTTCATATATATTCCTCAAAATAGAAATCTTATTTCAAAACCTATGTGACCAAAGTAGAAATAACTTTGGTTGACAAATGAACCTATTACCGGCCTCACAGAAAAAGTGGAAGTAATACTGATGTAGAGGTCAAGAGGACACATTTAAACCCCATGAACTTGGAATAGGGATGTCTATTCTAAGTTTTACCTCAAGAGATTATTAACTAATTGTAATAGAAGAGAGAAAAGAGGGAAGATTTAGAATATGCTGGAATATGGAACTAGAACTGCCTCTGCATATTGGTGCTTATGAGAGGGACTTGGAGTAGTAACCGCTCACCTCATCTGGACTAAAAATGTCTCCAGATGATGCTCATTATGAAAAGGAAACAGAGTCAGTGGTCAGAGGGAGAAATAAGAGACGTCTGCTGGCAGTGATACCAGGCCATGCTGGTCTGTCCCTAGGCAGCAGCACTTCAAGGCTACGGATTGAACCCCGGCTGTAGGGAAGAGTTGGCAGGAATAACACAGCCTGCAGGATAAACTAGAATATAATGAGGCGAATTCTCAAGAGAAACACTTGGGCCCAAGGAAACAAGACTGTGTCTGCTCATCCAATCTGGCCCAAGGTGGGTCTTGAATAAGGCGGCAGCCTACTTATCAAGTCTGTATCAGGGTCAAGGACAGTAGATGATATGGACTTGGTATGAGAGTGCACATGGAATGGCGAGGCTGGAACTGATTCATTAGTCTGGCTGAAGGTAGTGTGACCACAGGGAAGCCAGCGCCCGGTCAGCAGCCTGACACTATGGCCTGGGTTAGGGACGCAGGCAGTGGGGCTGACTTTGTGAGCAGCCTAATGCTAAATTCATCACCCTGTTTCCCACCCTCCCCACCCCCCAAATTCCAAGAAGTTTTCAGATTATTTCTTTACTGAACTCTGTATTTGGAAGAAGGCCGAGAGATTTTGTCATGAATAAAACAGTATTTCCAGAGAGTTGAGAGTATTGGATCACTGGTTCCCTGGGATACCCAGTGCAGGAGGGGCCTGGTTCTGGCCTGAGGAAGCCGTGCGCAGAAGAGCTGGGCCTCTCGCTGGAGCTGCGGTGATTGGTTGTAGCTGTTCTCCAAATCTTACAAACGCCAGGCCCAGCCCTGTTTGGTGATTCCGAGGTAATGAGCGTTTATCTGCGGGAGCAGCCGTGCAGTGGCTGCAGCGGCGCCTCCCGCCATTCCTATTTCATGGGTGAGTGCCTTCTCTTTTATCACCCAGTAGAGAGGCCAACTTACCTCCTGATTTTATCACTTTTTAAAAAATATAATTCTTTTCTCTCATGCCGGTTCAGTCTTTAAGCGATTGTCTGAGAGACACTGTCTTATTTCCTTGCCCCTGGGCTGGCCCCCTCCCAGTCTTCACTCACAAAGGACACTCTGTGCTCTCTGTGGCATCAGACAGTGAGGGGTGGGGAGCACGTTCTGAAAGCTGCAGAAACCTCATCCTTTTAGAACCGACTCCCTTGTGCATTGCCCAGCGCTGGGGTCTGAGTTTGAATATTTCAGAAGCTCAAAGGGCAGCCTGGATGCCTTTCACAAAGTCTGAACATAAGGGGCGGGGTGGGAGGAAGGAGCTGGGTGAGGCGCTGTGGTGGATTTGTAGAAAATGAGGTAATACCGCCCTGGTGCAGGTCCCTGCGGAAGGAAGCTTCTCACCAAGGTTTTTCTCCCTCTCTGTTTTCTCCACAGTGTTTTTGCCCAAGTACAAGTGTCACTTAATCAATAACAAGAAATTCCATTTCTTTTTCCAACATTCCCTTTCAGAAACCAAGCAGCTGAAATCACTGCTCAATCTAGAATCTTCACCTTGTATACCTGTCATCCTCCACGCATAGAATCAAACAGACAAAGATCCTCCCTCAGTGAGGCTTATATGCCACTGACTGGGGACTCCCTACCTCTCATAAAACTCTATTGCTGGCAAAATTTCTTTGGTATGCATTAACAAGATAATGAATCAGTGAAAATTTTCATTATGTTGAGCTTGATAATCCCAAGTGCTCTCCCGGTCAAGTGAAAACTGGATCCTGGATGCGTTTCACGAACGTGCTTTGCAGTGCATTGCTGGTCTCTTAAGAAAGAAAGAGAAATCTTTGAATGTGAAAAAAGAAATTAATACACACCCCAAGAAGAAATACTTAACTAAAAACTAGAGCCAGAAGCTGGGAGTGAACATTACATTCTAATAACGTGTCATGTGAAATGCAGGTAGACAGAGAGCAACATTCTCATGGTCCAAGCCTAGAGCCACCAGTAGGATCCCTTATGTTTCAGCCAATTTCTTGCACATGAAGTAAAGGGGGCCCAGGTCAGCAGCTCACACAATCTGCAGTGTGGGCTAGCAGGTGAAAACCCAGGAGAGTGGAGGTATAGTTGAAGTCCAATAGAAGTCTGATGGAGAATTCCCTTTGTTAAGGAGGCTGGTCTCTTTGGTCTAGTCAGATTCCCATCTGATTAGACAAGGCCCACTCTCCCTGTAGAGGATAATCTGTTTGCTCAAAGGTCATGGATTTAAATGCCACACTTATTCACAAACATCCTACAAGTTAACACATATATCAATCATCATAAGAGGAAAAAAAGTCCATTATTTTTAGCCAATATGATTTTCCATGAAAAAATGTTAAATAATCTAAAAAAATAGTAATTCATAGGGGACTTTGGCAAGTTATCAAATATGCCCCAATTTTAGATATTAGGTTAAATGTCAGGTAAAATCATGATTATTTTATCATTGCTATTGTTGGCTGCTGTTTTAATTAAAGATTATTCTAAAATTAATATGATAGCATTGATTTTAAAATTTATATGGTAGGATAAAACACAAGGGGGATGAAAATAATTCTCTTGACGTGATACACATTTCCCTACCAGATAGCAAAGTGTATTTCTCTAGTAATTAATACCATGGTATTGATATTGTAATAAAATTGCCCATGAAAAGAATAATGAGCTCAGAATCAGAGCCAAACATGTATGGAAACACGATATATTACAGAGTTGGCACTGCTAATCGCTTTGAAAATAATAGACTAGTTAATGAATGGAACATGGGAAATAAGTCATCTACACAAACAAAAGAAAATTACAATAGTATTCCTACAATTCTGACGCAGAATGGTGATTGGAATCGACAATAAGGATGCTTCATGGTCATTAGAACCTCAGCATACATTTAAATCAATTCTGGGTGGAATGAAGAATTGTATATGAAAAGGACAGCCTAAAATTTTAGAAAGAAATATAGAAGAATACTTTGTCCTCTGAAGGGCATTTAAAAAATTACTAAAAAGTCGAAAAGTGATAATATTATATAAAAGAGAAAATAGGTAAGTACATTTATAAATGAACAACACATATTCCCCAAAAGGGCATGAAAAGACAAGTTGCAATTTGCAGAAGCTATTTGCTCACAGATGACTGGAGAAGAACAGAACTACGAGTACACTGAAAAATTATCCTGCTTATCCTACTGACGAGCAGGGTAAAGATAAAAATCCAACCACAAGGATGAGCAAAAGGCATGAACAGTCTTGTCATAAGAAGCACATTAATAAAATATAAGTATATACACTACTATTGATCAAAGAAATTTAATTAAAACCACAATATAATACTACTTTTCTCCAATTATGTTGGTGGAAATTGAGAAGTCTAATAAATCTAGTGTTAGATTGCTGACTTATGGACTCTCATCTACATGACTCAAAAAAACAAAAAGGTGTAAATAGCTTTAGAAAGCAATTCCCTACAGGACAACAATTTTGTTATTAAGTTGATATCCTAGAAAATGTGTACACATGCACTAGGAGGTCTGTATACAAATGTTCATAGCACATACCTGTAATCCTTGCACTCTGGGAGACCAAGGCAGGACGATTGCTAGAAGTCCAGAGTTCAAGACCAGACTAAGCAAGAGTGAGATCCTGTCTTTACTAAAAATAGAAAAAAAATTAGCCATGCATGCTGGTGCATACCTGTAGTCCCAGCTACTCTGAAGACTGAGGCAGTGAATAGGCTGACACCACTGCACATTAGCCTGAGCAACAAGAAAAAAAAAAGTTCATACCAGATTATTTCAAAATAGCAAAAAGCAAAACAGAACAACCCTAGAGAATGCCCTCCATCAATAAAGTGGATTTACAACTGAGCCTTGAACAACTTTAGGGTTAGAGGTGCCAACTCCCCACGCAGTCAAAAATCTGTGTATACCTTTTGAATCCACCAAAACTTGACTACTAATAACCTCATGTTGTCTGGAAGTTACTGATAATAGAAACAATAGTTTAATGCATATTTTATGTGTTGCATGCTATATTCTTGTAAGAAAGTAAGCTAGAGAAAAGGAAAGGTTATCAAGAAAGTCATAAGCAAAAGAAAAGGTACTTACTACTTATTAAGTGGAATTGATCATCCTAAGATCTTCATCTTCCCTGTGTTTATGTGGAGTAGGCTGGAAAGGAGCAAAAGGCCTTGATCTCGAAGTCTCAGGGTCAACTGTGTGGTCCAAGGGTTGTTGCTGTCCAAGGGTCAACTATGTGTTCATCTATTCATGCAAACTATGCATTAATACAACAATAAAGATGAATAAACGGCAGCCACACGCAATAACATGGATAAAGTTTAGAAATATACTGCTCGATGAAAACAGAAAACTAAACAAACAAAAATGCACATGTAATGATTCTATCTGTATAAAGTTCAAAATAACAGTAAACAATACATTTTAGGTATATACATAAATAATAAACTGTTTGGAAAATAAAGCCATTCTGAGAACGATGAACACAAAATTTAGAGTGTTATTTCCTCTGGAGAGGGGCAAGCTAGAAAGTAAGAGAAAAAAATACAGAGGTAGTTTGTAAAATGTTGGCAACGTTCTAGTCAATGATCTCTTTATAGGGGTTTTTTAAATCACTTTTTTCATAGCTTACCTATATACTATACATGTTTATTTGTATCACACATATCAAATGGTTTGTGATTTTTTAATCAATTGTGGAGCAGGGGATTAAAAACAGTAGGGTACACATAACCCTTGTAACTGCCCAGCACCGCACAGCATGCTACAATAAAATAGAGAAAGTTCTACATTTTGCAAAACTGTATGGTTTACATCATCTTATTTAATGCTTAAAAAAATCCCATCATGAAAACAGAGTAATTTCTAATACAAGAGAAAGTAAATTGCTTGATATCATCCTACGGTTAGTTTACACACGGCACCTCCTGCTGACTCACTGCTGACCTCGTTCTAGCAGCGTTGTCTATTAAACCATGTGGTGCTGAAGGACGAGATTCAGTGAAGCAGAGAGAAATATTTTTCCAGTAGCCAGATTGTAGACAGAAATAATACATTGGAGACTAAAAAACACAAAGTTATGTGTAGCAGGTTTGGCTGTAGTTCTCAGAAGGGAAGTATCAGAAAAGTAATAAAGAGTTAAAAGCAGGGCAGCGCCTGTGGCTCAAAGGAGTAGGGCACTGGCCCCATGTGCCGGGTGGCGGGTTCAAACCTGGTCCCAGCCAAAAACTGCAAGACTCAAAAAGACCACGTTAGCAAATGTTTTCATTAAGATATTGGTAAAGAACATAAGCATCAAGAAATGTATTATGCCCAAAATGTTTGTTTTAGATACAAAAACAATTATATAAACTATTTTTGATGGCTACTTAAGGATTAAGTTTGACAATGGGCAAGAATGAACCAACAAACCACTGTTGTTTCAATAAGAAAGAATTATTCTCCAGGTATCCAGTCCAAGGCTAGATTTGTGCTTTATTGTGTTAAGGGGCCCAGTTTTCTTATAGCTCTGTCATGTGACTTCCATTCCCAAAGTGACCTCTTCATCCAAGATGACTACCCCATCCACACTGAAGGCCCCAGAAAGAGAAGAGTTGGGAATATCAAGTTTTCTTATGTTACACTGGGCATAACTTAATGATGTAGAAATACCTAAATTCAAAAGAGGCTAGCAATGCAGTTTTTATTCTTGATGACCACACACAGATTCTATGACTAAGATAGGGTGACCAGATTTTAACATCAGTAAAACGGGACAACATGGTGGGGGTGGGGGGGGCGCGGGGCAGGGCCTGACAACAATGCAAACTTTGATAAGCAGTTCTCTATAATCACTTCTCAGCAATTATTTGTTATTATTACAGTTTAACATTATAAAATTAACAAAAGTAATATAAAACTCATATTCTGGTGAAATAGCCACATGACAGCTGAAAACCGTATATTCCCTTCTTGTTCTCCGCCCGTTCGTGCATTCTTTCCAAAAATTGGGACTTTTTTAAAACGTCGTGGGATGCAGGACAAATTATTGAAAAGTGGGACGTCTGGTTACCCTAGACTAAGATGAAAGGGAGAGATGGATCCTGGAGGGCATACAGTAGTCTTATAATACTAGCGAATTAATGTGCATCCTATTTATTTTATCCCCTGTGGAATATAGCATGGCAGCAAGCCAATATTAAATTAATTAATAAGATGTATCAATATTAATATAGGTATTAAATTAAATGTAGGACAATCCATGTGTTTGTTGATGACTGCTTATGTGAGAAGGTTTTATGAAATTTCCCTTTGAATTACCTCCAAGGCACAGATGAGGCAAAGTAATATTTACTAGTTTCTAAAAAATGGAAAACTTTTCATTTAGAGATAGATATTACCAGGAAAAATAAGATAGATTGAAAAGGTAAAGGTTAAAGGCTAGAAATCTGAGAATCACAATAGTTACGGCTCCAATGAGTGAAAGGAGCCCCGGTGGAGTGAGGTTGGTCAGGTGTGGACTCAGAGGATATCAGAAAATATAAAAAGGCAATGTAGAGGGACTTAGACAATTTAACTGGGATGTGTGTGCTCTCGCACGCCGATACACGTTGATCACCCCACCTTGCACTATAGCAAATACATCTTTAATGCATTTTTAATTAAAGTCAGGATGGCACATCAGAATACAGATGTTCTTCCACATCCATGGGAAATTGGTCCTAGGACCCCCCCTCCCCCAATCAGATATCAAAATCCACAGATGCTCCAGTCCCTGATAGAAATGACATCGTCTTTGCATACAAAATATGCACGTTCCTCACATACCTTAATCAAATCATCTCTAGATCACTTGTAATACCTAACGGGAGTAATGCTATGTATGTCGTAATTACACTGTATTGTTTAGAGAATGACAAGGAAAAAATGTTTGTACATGACAGACCCACCATTTTTTTTTCATATATTTTTGAGCCATTGAAGTGTAACCTGTGGATATGCAGGGCTGACTGCTTCTCTATATCCAACAAAATTCCCTCAAAGAAAATTAGAGCCCTGAGGGAAACTTCTCAGATGACCTTGTTTAAACCTGTAGTGTCTTTCCTATTTTGCTTTATTATCTGTATTTTACTTTACAAACCACCTAAATTTCAAAAATTCTTCCAATGTATATTTCACACTAAAATTTTCATCATAAATTTGATATATTTTAGACAATGAATTTCAAATGTTGAATTCCATAAAGTGGAACATACAGGTTTTCATAATCCCCCCCTCTAAGATTAACCATTTGTTCTATAATTTTATATAGGCTTTGTACTATTCAGACTCAGTAATTTTTTTTTCAATGTGAAAATAATGTTTTAGTCTATTTGGAATAAAAGCTTAATGCATGTTTTGTGAATTAACTAGGATGTTAATAAAGTATCATACAAAAAAGGAGGAAATAGGTATCATATTTATAATTAGTTAATTTCTTTCTTTTCTTTTTGGCCAGGGCTGGGTTTGAACCCGCCACCTCCAGCATATGATGCCAGCGCCCTACTCCTTTGAGCCACAGGCACCACCCTAGTTAATTTCTTTCTTTCTTTTTGCCAGGCCATACATAAACTCTGGCTGACATATGGATGGATACCAGAGCAACATTTTATTTATATTGCCCTAGGAGTTAGGGAGAATAAGTTCTTATTGCTGCCACAGAGGGGAAACAATTCAATGTTTTCACACTTCTTATATGCAAATTTCAATGTGTACATTTTTTGTTGAAGTAAAATCCATTGCAATACAGCTGTGCTAATTTTCTTTTTAATCTATGAGCAATTTCTTTTACTATAACAAAAGATTTACCGAAAGACTTTTTTAGTGAGTTTTCACTGAATCACTTTCATGTTTACCATAAATTTCTAATTTGAATCACATATAAATAAAATAAAACTTTCAAAACACTCAGAGCTCCACTATTAATCAAGTCTCTCCATCCAAATCACAGACATCATTTTATAACAGCTCTCTCTCTCTCTCTCTCTCTTTTTATTTTTTATGAAATCATAGCTGTGTACATTAATGCAGTCAAGGGGCACAGTGTGCTGGTTCTATATACAATCTGAAATATTTTTATCAAGCTGGTTAACATAGCCTTCATGTCATTTTCTTAGTTATTGTGTTAAGACATTTCTATTCTACATATAACAGCTCTCTTTCTATGTGCAGAAAAATCGTTGAAAATTTTTCTTTAGAATTGTTAATTAAGAATGTTCGGGCTTGAGGGAAGCTTTTAAGTTACCTTTACAAACCTCCTCTACCATTTCTAAAATGAAAAATGAATTAATCCATTTTGTCATTTTTATATGATTTATCATTAAGAAAAAAATCGATACTGAGCCCAGAAAAATCTCATCAGTAGCTTGTCTCAGTTGAGACAGTTTATACTGTGGTAGAGCTGGCTTTCAAGTCCCTATTTCATTATAAATTAGTTCATGAAAATATTGTTCATCACAGTCTGTTGAACCCTAAGTCTCAAGTAGCCAATCTCTAACTCTCAGAGGTGAGAGGCTTCCAAGAATAATGTTGTGTTTTATGACCATGCCAGAAGCCACTGTATCAACATCACAATTTTCTCTACTCAAAAAAATGTTGTTACAAAGTAAAAGTGAAATTTCTTCACTGGTTAGTTTACCCTCAAATATTTTAAATATGTTGTGTAAATTATATTGGTAAAAATAAAATAAGCAAGCCCAATAAAATTGTTACATCTTCGATATCCAGATATTTGTTCAGTTAATTTAAGCTTTAGATCCTCAGCCAATTGCTCAAGTGTTTCATTTCAGGAAACTTAAGTTTAATACTTAAGGCTGCTCCTTGGAGGAAACTTTCAATTCCCTATTTCTTTTCTTCTACAACAGATTTGGCTATATCTAAGGCACATGGCATTATAAAGCATCTCCTTTGATGTCAAGTTCACTTCTAAGCTAATTCTGAAATTACCTTTCAGAGGCAGTGTCAAAATCTAGAGTGTGTTTAGTGGGGGGCAAGTGGGGATCAGTCTGGTTGCACTGCTAATTTTTTAACTCTAATTTTTTTTGCTCGCAATAATAGTCTTCTGAGATTTTTGTTCAAATTCGAATGATGTGTTTTCAATTGTCACCGTGAGCAATTTCATCCCATTATTGCTTGTTTTTCTTGCATAAATAATAGCAACTTTTAACATCGTTTGAATTTTCAAAATAATAAGCCCCATGCTTTAAATAGGCATCAACTGCATCCGACCTTTATCAATTAAAACTGCTTGTGATCCGTTTACTGATTGTTCAGAGGCAACATTTCTGTTTTGTTTACTTTTTAGCAACCCATATCTCTCATGCCTTGATGTTAAGTTCTTCTGAGGGGAGAGAAACAGAAGAGAGGAGAAGGAAAGAAGGAAAGAGGAAAGTGGGGAGAGGAAGAAAGGAAGGGAGGCAGGGAAAATTTCTCTCTCTTTAACAGTATTACTTTATCTAAAATTTACTGCTTAACTATCTAATGTTTGTAATGTTACCTTCAAGAGAGAAGAAATGATCGACTGAAGAGTCACACAGGGGAGCTTCAGAGGAGCTGTTGAGACATCATACCCTGTGATTGTCTATGAGATTCTTGGTACCATTTATCCCCATTACTATGTGTGAGCTGGCTGATCTGTGCATGTGACATTGAAATACACCAAAAAGAAACAGGTAGATTTGGGCCAATTTTTTGATGTATCCCCAAAAGAGTCAAGAAAGATCCCAAATTTGTACATGGCTACATGAGAACCTTCTCCTGAAGGCTGAGGCAACAGCCTCTGTTGACGGTGACTATCTGATGCTGGGGCTGGGGAATTCATTGTCAACTCTTGCAACAAGGTGTGAGATAGAGAAAAGTCACAAAAAGTATCCTGAGAAAGGGCAGCTCAATGCCTGGGCAGATATGGGAGCAGAGGTGCTCACTGCATAAGAAAATAGCCACAATTCCTCAACCCCATCCTATACAGGCTTCTTGTGCTCTTTCGTGGTGAAAGACTCCCAGAGCTTCATTAAAAACTTGTTTACTCTTATTGTCACTCAATTATAACATCCTGGGCCTGGACTCACTATTGGATTTAATCTGTCTTTGTTGAAGAATAATGAGATGAATGCCTCTGTATGAAGGAAATCAATTGCACAAATGCTGCTAAGATTTTAAGAGTCAGGGAAGAAAGATAATGAGGGTTAGATGATTTATTACTCAGCTACTGAAATTATTATTTGTCTCTGCAGGCCTCTGCCCACACCTCCCGGGAGGCTAAGCTGGGGCTCAGTGCAGTCATGGGAATCTCAGAGCACAGGTGCCTAAGCTTAGCAGGCTGGTGCTCACCAAAGGACTCTTGCTCTAGAGGGGTCTGTGTTGACATTAGGTGGAGTTACTCACATTTGCTTCCCCAAGAAACCTACTAAAAAATTGTCAGGAGCAAAGGGAGACTCAGACCTCATGAGGAAGGAGGTGTGTGGGTGTCATCTTGCTCAAAACACTGTCCCTTATTCCCTCTTCAGTATATCACCCTCAGCCTCTAGGGAAGGTTGGCATACTTGGCTTTCAGTTGGTATTATTCTCTATAGGATTAGGATAAATAGTGACCTACCAAGAGGGATGGTGACATTTGACGCCCTAGTGAATAGTGGAAAGTTGAGCTAGTCCCCCAAATCTTGAATTATCACATTTCACCCAGGCTATGATAGGGGATTTTTCCTTGGAATAAAAGGCAACTAGATTTCCTTGTTTGGGGCTCACTGGTTAAGTAAATGCAGAGTAGACAGTAGAGTGGGTACAGATGAGGTTATGTGGGGTATAGACTTGAGGAACACGGGCCATATATTGTGTGAGTGCCAATTCTTGTAACTGGTACCACATGTGCCAAAGTGTGTTTGTTTTATTAAACTAACCTAATAACAGACAATTTTTCAGAGAGCCCACAAGAAACAGAAATGATGGAAAAAGTAATTGTGGAAATGATTGGTCACTGGTCCTGGAAATAGTCCATCACTGAAATAAAGCAAAAGAGATCTGGACCATAATACATAAAAGACTGGCTACATGGCTGAGGTTTGCTTACTTTCAAACCCATGTCTAGAGAAATAAGAAAAGATTTAAGGAAAAATGAATAAAGAGTCAGAAGTTTAGTCATGAGGTGAGTATTTGTGTACAACTGGTTTATTTGGAAAGTAATCCCAGGTGGTAAAGGTAAGGGGATTCAAAGATGAGATGAAAATACAGGAAGCCTTTGTAGGGGGTTTATGGGCAGAGCACTCCTATGGACCACTGGGGCCCCTTCCTCAATGCCCACAGAGTCCATCACAGAGATGTTCCACCTCTGGCTGACTAAATTGATGGATTTATGCACCAACTGCCATCTGGCTTTTGGTTATCCCTACAGGTCATTAGCTCCTTAATGTTTTCTGTTTGCTCCACATATGAGCCCAACATAATTCAGAGACTCTCAGGAAGAAAGTCCATGGTGCTTGCAGTTGAAAACAGTTGCTATTTAAAAGAAAGGTGAAGTCTGGATAGGGGCAGGTACCCACCGCCCTTGGGTTCAGAAGCTGAGGACAGCTTCCTAGTCTTGATTCTGTGGGTAGAGAGCTGTGAGGCCTTAACCAAGTAACAGATCCATTTGGAAGCACAGCTTCCCCCACAAATAAAATGGTAGAAATTTATCCTGGCCTGTCACAGCTCATGGTTGCTAATTTCATCAGGCGTGATAGAAGCTGAGTTCTAGAAAACCTTGTGATGAATTTTTATTAAGGCAAAATATCTAAAAAGTAAAAAACTAAGATAAAACTCCTGCTTAAGAAGTTGAAAATACTCAGAAAATTGGCCAATGAGATATTTTCTGAGAAATGAAAATAACCAGGAGGCTAGAAGGAATCATCAGAGTTTGGGCATCACATGTCCCCAAGGTAACATACCCGTATCTACTGAGATAGAAGGGAAGGAGGGGAGAGGGAGAAATATTAAAGAGATTGGTGAGAAAGTTGAAAAAAAGGGAGCGACTTATTCTGATTTCTACTCAGGACAGATTTCTTGGTTAATAGCTCTTTTATCCTATTGTCCTTTCTGAAGATCGTTTTTCATTTCATAGCTCCCAAGATTCATGAATCGCAGAATTCATGAATCTTTCTTCCGAAGGTATTTTGCAGAAAAATCCCACTGTGACTGCGGTTTTGAAAGCAGAAGATTTAAATTATTTTTTTTTTTTGTCCAAAAGTGAGAATGAAAATAGTCCCAGAGTACCAAAAAGCCCTCCACGAATGTTGAGACAAGGCTAACGGAAAAGATTACCAAGGAGAGTGGATGTGAGAGACATGATTCTCCATTTCAGCAAATGCTTCTCTGGGAAAGATGCTTGTTAACTCCCGCTGAAAAATAGTCCTGCTGTCCAAGTCAGCAGTGAATTACAGAAGAAATGGTGCAAAACTTCACAGCCTGGAGAGAAAACCCCAGTTGCACTGAAGTAGAACTGTGAAATGATTCCTATATTTCAAGGAGAATTATTTTATCTTTTTGCTAAGTCACTGAAATAAACAATCACATTTTAAACTGTGAAAAAACAGGAAGACACATGGGGAAGATTTATAATACACATTACTACTCCCCGTAGAAAATGAAGGCAGTAAACACAAGCGCATTTCTATAATATCCAAAATGAACACAGTTAAGTTCAGTGTGTTGTAGGTGAGAATCTAGCGTTGAAGTACATTTAAGTGACTTCTCTATGGCCACAAGGGAAAAAAAATACTGCTGATAAAATGAGGGCCCTAGTCTTCTGAATTTCAGTTCATGCTTTTATTTTATTTTATTTTATTTGTTATTATTATTTCTTTGAGACAGAGTCTCATTATGTCACCCTTGGTAGAATGCTGTGGCGTCACAGGTCACAGCAACCTCAAATTCCTGGGCTCAAGTGATTCTCTTGCCTCAAGTGATTCTCTTGCCTCAGCCTTCCAAGTAGCTGGGACTACCCACCACAATGCTTGGCCACTTTTTTTTTGTTGCCGTTGTCATTGTTGTTCAGCTGGCCCAGGCTGGGTTTGAAGCTGCCACCCTTGGTGTATGTGGCTGGTGCTGTAACCACCGTGCTATGGTTTTAAATCCCAGTTCATGCTTTTAAATCCCAGTAATAGCCGTGGAAGAAGCACCTTAGAAACCAACTAGATTACCATGATCTTCAATCTGCTTATTTATCACCTGGATTCTTTACTGGAGTTGCCTCAGAATTTTCTCATTTATGTAATAAATGTTAGAGAATATTTATTATATCTTTATGTATTAGCTTATAATACAAGTTTCTCTCCCTTAAGGATTTGGGTTTTGTATTTGTATCAATATATTAGATACTCGGTTTTAACATTTCTTACCTCTAAGCAACTGACTGAATGACTTGTGCCATTTCTCACATACCCGTTATGAATAATAACATTTACCTTAGAATTAAATCATGTCTCTGAGGCCTGGTGTGTGTTCAATAAATGGCAGTTTTTGTTTTTGTTTCTACTTCAAAGCAGGTGAATGCACACAAAGAAAGAGTAATTGAAATAAAATTGCACACACATACACATGCACACGATGAGAAACTGAGAGATGAGGAACGTAGTTAGAAATAGCTACAATGAGCACGTTATTTCCTTTCAACCTCTTTCAACCTCAGTAGCAAATGGCAAGTTATTTCCTTTCAACCTCTTGGAAGCCGGGAAAAATGCAAACACTGTGATCCTTTTTTTTTTTTTTTTTTTGCTAAATTCATTTATTAGCTCTAATAGTTTTTTTTTAATTAAGTCATAGCTGTGTACATTAATACTATCATGGAATACAGTGGGTTGTTTCTATATACAATTTGAAGTACTTTCATCCAACTGGTTGACATAGCCTTCATGCCATTTTCTTTGTTGTTGTGTTAAGACATTTATATTCTACATTTAGTAAGATTCACATGTACCCTTATAGGATAAACATAGGTATGATGCCACTAATCACCCTCCCTCCATCCATTCCCCCCCCACCCCTCTCCTCCCTTTCCCCATATTCTTGAGCTAAAATTGGGCTATGGTTTTCCTATGATAGCTATAAATTAGTTTCACAATAGGGTTGAGTACATTGGAATAGTATGCAGCCATAAAGAAAGATGGAGACTTTACCTCCTTCATGTTTACATGGATGGAGCTAGAAAATATTCTTCTTAGCAAAGTATCTTAAGAATGGAAGAACACCATGATTCTTATCAACTGATGAAGAATCTCTTCTCTGTCCCCCTGTTCTTCACTTCTTATGACACTTCATTTTATGCCCTCTTATTTTTTTTATATTTTTGTAATTAAGACTTTAAGTTCTATGAGGTCAAATAACTCTTCCTTTATCTACTTCCAGCAACCAAAATAGAGTTGGTTACAGAGAACTTTCAACATGTTTTCATAGCCCAATGTCTACTTCTCCTTCTCAGCCCTCTGGCTTGGTTTTGTGTCTCAGTGGGAAGGCAAATTTGGGGGCTGACATTTCCCTCTGCAGTCTACGTGGCTACATGTTTCTCTTGGCCCCTGGAGTTCTTCGCACCCACAGCTTGTCTTTTCTACCCTGGTGAAATCTTTGTTTCCAATGCCAAAATGAAGTAGAACTGAGAGGTCTTAAAAGAAGGGATTTCATATACATATGTGTGAAATAAATATTATCATGAGAAATTTCTAAAAACTCACAAAAAAATTCTTCATGATCCTCGTCACTGCTTGTCCTGCTTATCCTACTTGGGTCTGCAATAAGATTTATCACAAAAATTCCTCAATACTATGTTTCAGATAATCTTCCCTCACAAAACCATCTCCTTAACTAAGACTGTTTCCACTAGTGACATCAGCTCCTAGAGTGAACCCCAGTGAACGAGTGAACAACAGTATTTGGTTTTTTGGTTTTTTGTTTGGCTGGGGCTAGGTTTGAACCCACCGCTCCACCATATGGGGCAGGCACCCTACCCTTTTGAGCCAAAGGTGCCACCCAACAGTATTTGTTTTGTAATGGACTTCTCCTTTACACCTTTAAAAGTTCTCGCTTACAGGAATCTCCTAAGATATGATTCATGGTAACATGTATGTCTTGGATTCTAATCCCCTGTTCCTTCCTAAATATATTCACTTCTCTAAAGAGCCACTCTCTTTGTTGTTATTTTTGGCTGACAATTTCATTTGCTTTCACTGCTTAGTGCTGATCCTGTTTCTGTTGCTTGCAACCAGTGAATCCAAAACGAGAAGATATAAATGTATGAATTACATTGAATTTATAAACATCACATATCAGTTTATGAAAGGATTATTACTTTTTCCTCCATAGTTCAAAATCTATAAAGATTTAATTCCAGGATTTTATATGAAATGGATAAGCAATGACACAACTATTTAATAGTAGACAGTAGGAATTTTTATGTACTTAATTTTTATATAAGGCTAAATAAAATTTGAGAGTTCAATGTTGAATCATAACTAAGTGGGGGTATTTTTTGAAGAAGTTAAAGTAGTACATATATATTGCTTTGGTAAAATCTGTCCTGATATAGGTGGTGTTAAGAAAACTTCAGAGCTTTTAACTATATTTGATAAAGTAAATTTGGAACTGAAATAACATATTTGGAATATACTAAGTATAAAGAATTATTTCTATCTCCTTCTATTTTCTCTATTTATTTATTAATTTTTTTAGGCATCTACTTTCTCTGATGGGATACTCTCACACCTAAATTCTAACCCAACTCAACTCATGGCTATGGTTTATATCTTTAAAAAGAAAAAAAGCATCAAATCATTTTAATGATTCTGTCAATTCCCTTATTTGACAAGCAATATTTAATAATTTGAAGAGGTCCAGAATACAGATAGCATCACACTTCGCCAGGCAGAACATTACTTTAAGGCAAGCCAAAACCTATTGCTTTAATCAAAGGACAAGACAATAGTTTCAGAACAAAATTATATTATAATTTGGAGAACTTAAAACACAGAATAAAATAGAATGTCTTAAAAATAATGAGTGAATGTTATTTAAGGTATGCACAGATCAAATTAAAGCATCATTGTGACATTATCTATAGGGCTATAATAAAACCTAGCTGAAAATTTTAAAGTACTTTATTTATTTTTCTTTTAACTTAATAAGGGGGTATAAATGTTTAGGTTATGTTGTTCTCACTTCCAAGGCAAAGTTCCAGTTGTAGTTGAGCCCTTCACCCAGGGGGCATGCTAAACACTGTCACATTGTGTTTATTAGGTGAGATCTCCCTCCTCCCTCCAATTACCGTCCCCCACCCGATCCCCCCTCTTTCTTACCCCTTGCTCTACTATATTTGTGTTTTATCTTTTGTATGGGTGTGTAATTGTTTATGTATTGATTTCATATTAGTATTGAAGACACTGGATTTTTTTTTCCCATTCTTGGGATACTTTACTAATAAGAATGTGTTTCACCTCCATCCAAGTAAACATAAAAAATGTAAAGTCTTTGACTTTTCTTATGGCTGTATATAGTCCATGGTATACACATGCCATAGTTTGTTGATCTATTCAAGGAATGATGGGAATATAGATTGCTTCCATGACTTGGGAATTATGAATTGAGGTGCATTAAACATTCTGGTGCAAATATCTTTGTGGTAAAATAGTTTTTGTTCCTTTGGGTAATGATATGGCAGAATCAAATGGAACACTGACCCTTAGTTCCTTAAGAATTCCCCACGCTTCTTTCCAAAAAGGTTGCATTAGTTTGCAATCCTACCAGCAGTACAGAAGTGTTCCTTTTTCTCCACATCCATGCCAGCATCTGCAGTTTTGGGACTTTGTGATGTCAGCTAATCTTACCGGAGTTAGGTGATAACTCAGAGTGGTTTTGATATTCATTTCTCTGATGACTATTAGTATAGAGTATAAATGTTTTAACACAATAATTAAGTAAACAAGAAGAAGTATATATTAATCAGTGTGATATAAGCATTCCTAATTCTATATGAAATCAGCACATTGTACCCCATAAATTCATTAATGTATACATGATCTATGTGTTTATGATTTAATAATAAAATAATAAAATAAAATAAAATGCACCCATCAAATATCATAAAAAAAAGATGATGAGCATTTTTTCATGTTTGTTGGCCATTCATCTGTCATCTTTGGAGAAGTTTCTGTTCAATTCTCTTGTACACTTATAAATGGGATTGTTCACTCCTTTCTTGTTGATTGAGTTCTCTGTAGATTCTAGTTATCAGACCTTTGTAAAATTCATGCAAAAATCTTCTCCCTAATTTTTAAAGTACTTTAGTACCAGGAGGAGATAGTTTGATGACTTTCAATTGAATCCAGAATTCCTGGAAAGGGCACTCAATTATGAACTACATTCTGTGTCTAGTCTAGGATTTATCATGTATTATCTAATGATCTTGGGCCTAGATTTCTCCTCTGGAAGTGAGAAGTTTGCCCTTCCTGATTCCTGGTTTTCTCACATCTCTAATATTTGTAAAATATATACAATAAGAGAAGCCTGAGGTGGCACAGGACTTTATTCTCCTAAAAGTTGAGTTTCATAAATGTTATTGAACCACACAATGGGTCCACATTGTAGTAAGCGTTAGGTACACAAATTTGTTCTTAGTAATATTGCACAATCCAGGGGAAAATGCAACCAAGTAACAACTGCTGCAGAGTGCCCTATTGCAAACATACAGAGGTCAGGGTGTGGCATAGCACAGAGGAACATTGCTTACCTTTTTTTTGAGACAGAGCCTCAAGCTGTCGCCCTGGATAGAGTGCCATGGCATGAAAGTCCACAGCAACCTCCAGCTCCGGGGCGCAAGCGATTCCCCTGCCTCTGCTTCCCAAGTAGCTGGGACTACAGATGCCTGCCACAACACTTGGCTATTTTTTGGTTGCAGCTGTCATTGCTGTTTGGCGGGCCCAGGCTGGATTCAAACCTGCCAGCTCAGGTGTATGTGGCTGGCGCCTTAGCTGCTTGAGCCACAGGCACCGAGACAAAAATTGCTTCCCTTGTCTGGGAGTTCGGAGAATAATTCCTGGAATAGATATTCCCCTCACTTAATTGTGAATATGATATATTAGTAAGGTAAAGAGAAGGGGATAGGACATATCATATTGAGCAGAAGGAACAGCGTGACAAGTATGCAAAGCATGACACAGAATGCTGAGTACGGAAATGGGAAGTAGCTCAGCTCCTAAGAATGCAAAGTGCAGTGCTTGAGCCCAGGAGTTGGAAGTTGCTGTGAGCTGTGATACCACAGCACTCTACCCAGGGGGATAGCTTGAGGCTCTATGTCAAAAACAAAAAAAGAATGCAAAGTGCAAAGCTGGGAGTGGGGAGAGGTCCTGCGGGAGAGGCATTGGAGACACGTGATATATTCCATTATTAAGGTAATGGGAAGAAATTCAAAAATTTAAACTTAACAGTGAAGTCACTGTTCTGTGTTTTAGGTTAATAACTCTTATGCCTACGTGGAGAATAAAGTTGAGGGTGGCCAGACTAGAAGCAGAAAAGAGCACAGAGAAAAACTGGTCACAAAGTCTGAAGCAGAAAATAAGTGAGGAGAATGATATAGAGGGGTCAGTGTCTAAAGACTGGAGGAATGCTCTTATAAGAAATGTGCTGTTGATAGCTGCATAGAATTAATACATAACAGAGAGATAAGAACTCTCCTAAGTGGAGTAGTCGGAACTAGGAGGTAAGAAGGGGACACCTAAAGTTGGGTGGTGGGTGGAAGAAGTGGCACCTAGTAAGAAGACTCAGAAAGATTGGGCAGAAATGTAGTAGCACCACTAGACAGTAGCGTCTATCACCACCGCTGCTGCCACGGGGGATGCTACGCCTCCTGGTGCCACACGAAAGAGCCAGGCTGGACATGGATTGAAGTACTAGCTTGCAAGAAGTGGGCTAACCAGAGGTGCAGGAGAGCCCTGAGACCCCTTCTACAACGGTTATTAATTAAGGTGATATACAACAGGTGTGGAGAGTTAAAGTAATGCCATACAAGGGCTGAGTGCGTAAGGATTGCCACATGCTCTCTCTCCACATGTTCTTCCCATACAACCTCCATGAAGGAGCACCAAGCACCAATGTTTAACACCTGCTTCCTAACTATCTTATCTCATTCTGGAACACTGAGTTACTTGGGGGATGGCTCCTAAGTCACAAAACATCTCTAGGCTTTCCAGGAGACTGTCCTGTTCTCAGCATTTCCTTTTAATCTGATAAGAATCAGTAACTGTCCTTGCAAACATGGTGTCCATTCCTATACAAGTATCACTGACCCAGAAGCTAGAAGACTTCAAAAAGGGGGAAGTGGCTAACGGTATAAAATTCAGCACAGGCGACAACTAAACTAAATCATTTGTTTACACTTGGCTGCAGAAAAGTAGTTTGTGTACTAGAAGGAGCTGTTGTTGTAGGGGCCTGGCAGAGTAGAACGCAGATGCCTCTGATTACAGTACAGTAAATGGTCAGTACAAAAAGGAGAAAATAATAACTTGACTCAAATAAAATGTCAACTTTAAGCCTGTGGAAATGTTTAAAAATCAAAAAGGAAAGATAAGAATAAAGGTGACAATTTTTGAAGCCAGCCAGAGATGACCCAGCATTTGCGTGGCAGCGGTCCCAGAAAAAGACACACAGGGCAGCAAACAATGAGAAAGAGGCAACTGAACAAGCTGTGGAACTGAAGAACACGTTCCTGCAGAAACGAAAGAGTGAGAGTGCCCTGCTTAGCCACCACGGACCTCCTAAAAAAAAGAATTGGGAGAAAAAACGGAAGTAGCTCTTTTTAGATATCAGGCAGCAGCCAGTGTGGGCATGTGAATCTCCAATTAGGGAAATCAGTGGGAGATCACACTAGCTTTCTTCCCAGAGGCTCTTTCTGGACAGTCGTGTAAGGGAGAGAAAGATTTGCTGAACTAAAAGCCAAGGAATTTGATTTCAGGGAAGAATGTGACGTTTAGGGCAGAGTACAAGAGAAAAGAAAGATTCAATAAAAGAGTTCTAAAATAGCATAGGATTCTCTTGGGTCCTTGGCCAACTATTAAACTTAATTTGTTTAAGGAAAAATTCCACGGGACTGGGAAGAGTAAGGGAAAGAGCAATTGCTAAAGACTAGTAAGCTGAACAAAATTGGAGCTGGCACAGGGTTAGAAGATGGTCAACTTTCAATCTGCCAAGTGAGAAAGGTATGGTGCATATTTTATAATGAATATAAAGACTTTGACAAGATTCCACCTGATTATACCTCAGAAGTTGGAATAAACTAGGCTATGATAGACCACCCTTATACATCTTGGAACTAAGTCTAAAAGAGATCAAGGTGATTCTCCGGCAAATTGACTGTGTGAAACAACAAATTTTAATATTCTTTAAAGAAAGACAAGAAAATTGAGACATTCAGTAGCAAAATATTCACAATGTCAAGGATCTAAAATTACACAACCACCTCAATAAATACAGAAAAATGCTTGCTCCGTTCCAACATTCATTCTTAACACAAACTTTTTGCTAGGTTGAGATGAAAAACACTTTCGCAACCTGAGAAAATGATAAAGCATATCTAAAAAAAAATCTACAGCTAAAATCATCCTATCCTTGTTGAAAAAACCGCATGCGTTTAGTTAAGATTTGGGGGAAAAAAGGAGAATATCTTCCATCACCACCTCTATTATGATACACGAGATCCTACTTGGTACAATATGGCAATAAAAAGAAATAAAAGGAATTCTGATTGGAAATAAATAAGTTTCTCCTTTTCGATGAAAGATAGAGCATATTATAAAGTGGAGTATATTACCCAAGAAGAAACACCACCAGGATATTGTCTAGCACATTTTCTGAATTAAAAAATTACCAGATTTTACAGAAGTAAAAATATCCCTTGGCATCTGGAAGAAATGAACAATGCTACAGACAATTGATCTTTACAAAGCCGACAACAACACACTCTGGGAAAAAGAAGTCCTATTCAATAAATGAGGAAAAGAAGATAGGCATGTGTAGAAGAATGAAATGGGACCCCCATCTCTCACCACTCTCAAAAATCAATTCAAGACGGAGAGGACACTTAAATGTAAGGCATGAAGTCATAAGAAAGCTAGCGTAAACTTAGGAAAAACTCTTTCCTATATTGGCATAGGCAAAGAATTTATGTATAAGACCCCAATAGCAGTCACAGCAGTAACAAAAATAAATGAGATTTGATTAAACTAAGGAGCTTCTGCACAGCTAAGGAAACAATCAACAGAAAAAGCAGATAACCTACAGAATGAAAGAAAATATTCATAAGCTACATGTGGTACATCAGAAAAGGGGCTAATAACCAGAATCTACAAAGAAGTTCTTGCAATAGGCAAGAAAAAAACCAACCCAATTAAAAAGTTAGCCAAAGACAGGAACAGAAGCTTTTCAAAAGAAGACAGACAGACGGCCAACAGACATATTTTAAAATGTTCAGTGTCACTGATCACTAGGGAAATGAAAATTTAAATCACATGAATTATAACCTTCCCCCTATAAAAATGACTTTTATTAAAATGTCTGAAAACAATAGGTCCTGGTGTGGATGCAGAGAGAAAGGAACACTTCTACAATGTTGGTAGCACTGCAAATTAGTACAACCTCTATGGAAAACAGTGCAGAGATTACTCCCACTGTTTGACCCAGCAATTTCACTGCTAGGCATTTACCCAGTGGAACAGAAGTCATTTTATCACAAAGGCACCTGAATTTGAATGTTTATTGCAGCACAATTCACAACTGCAAAGACAGGGAATCAACCCAAGTTCCCATCAAGTCATGAATGAATTAACCAAATGTAGTATATCATGCCATGGAGTACTACTCAGCCATGAAAACGTATGAATTAATGTCTTTTGGAACAATTTGGATGGAACTGGAGACCACTATCCTAAGTGAAGCATCTCAAGAATGGAAAAACAAATACCACGTGTACTCACTATTAAATCGGTGCTAACTCATGAGTACACGTGTGCACCGAGGGAAATAAAAAGTGGAAATAATGGGGGAGGGGAAGAAAGGGTGTGGCAAAAATGTCCTGATAGTTACAATGAACACTATTTGGGTGTTGGGTACACCTATAGCAATGGCTTAAGCAATGCAAAGTGATACGTGTAACTAAAAACAGGAGGTACATAGTGGCTAAACAGCGTACTCTCTCTCTTTTTTATAGAATAACTGAATGCCAGTAACTGAAATGAAAGGGTAGCAAATGGCAACTGTTAATTATAAATTCAATAATAAAGCAACAAGAGAATTGAAATAGTTTAATAGCAGAATACCAAAAAAGTCTTTACAGAAGAAGTAGTAGTTGAAGGTTAAGTGGATGTTTTAAAATAAGAAAATAAGTGAGCAATATTAGAATAGTGAGAATAGTAAGAATTCACACCTATATGGTATAAGCATGAACAAATGCAAGGTAGTAGCTATTGTTTAATTCAGAGCAGTGGTTAATTTTGGAGGAAGAGACAAGAGATTGGGATGGAACAGTGAAAGAGCTTCTGAGATGGATGGCAAAGTTGTCTTTCTTAACCTGATTTGTGAGATTGAGTGTGTTCCTCTTTTCATAATTTAGTAAAACTATCCATTTGTTGGTACAGTATTCCACCTCTGCTTTTTCTTTCATCACAAAAAATATGTTAAAAAAAATGAATCAAATAGAAAATAAGACTTTTGTTTTTATTGATACATTATCCTTTAAAAATTTTCAGTAGCAGGGCGGCACCTGTAGCTTAAAGGAGTAGGGCGCCAGCTCTATATACAGGAGGTGGAGGGTTCAAACCCAGCCCCAGTCAAAAAATCCGGCAAAAAAAAAAAAAAAAAGAATTTCAGTAGCATTAGTTCTGTCAGCCTAGTCAAATAGGCAACACCTTATGTTTCCTTAATCTGAAAAATTAGCTAGAAGAATTATTTATTTATTTATTTATTTATATATATATTTATTTATTTATTTTATGTTTCACTGATTTATTTTATTTTTTTTTTCACTTTTTTTTTATTGAATAGTAACTATGTACATTAACACACTTCTGGGGTACAGTGTGGGGTTTTCACATGCAATCCGAAATACTTCCATCAAACTGATCAAAACAGCCTTCATGTCATTTTCTCAGTTACAGTTTTAAAACATTCTGATTCTACTCTTAGAGAGTTTCACTTGTACCCCTGTAAGATAGACCTCAAAAATGGTCCCTCCAATCCCCCTCCCTTCTCCCTCCCCCCTCCCCACAGTCTTAGGCTATTTGGTTATAGCTTTCATATAAAAGGTATAAATTAGTTTCATAATAAAGGTGTGTATATTGGATACTTTTTCCTCCATTCTTGCGATACTTTGCTCAGAAGAACATTCTCCAGCTCCATCCATGTGAACATGAAGGACGTAAAGTCTCCATCCTTCTTAATGGCTGCGTAGTATTCCATGGTGTACATATACCACAGTAGAACGTTTTAAAACTATAACTGAGAAAATGACATGAAGGCTGTGTTGATCAGTTTGATGGAAGTATTTCGGATTGCATGTGAAAACCCCACACTATACCCCAGAAGTGTATTAATGTACATAGTTACCATTCAATTAAAAAAAAAAGAAAAAAATAGTTATCTATTTAAAATAGTTGTCTTTTAAAAATTGTCGTATATTTAAAATAGTTGTCTACTTAAACTAGTTGTCTATTTTAAATTGCACACTGACTTTATGGCGACCTGCATATCTATAGAGAGAGCCTTGGGAAGGTGAAATAACCAAGAATGGGAGAGGCATTTTATAAATGTGCTGTGAGCTATATTTAAAGGGAAGACATGTTGAAAAGGAGATGATAAAAGACATTTAAAACAATGTAGGCAATAGTAAAATATTTTAAATCGCATGCAATCTTTGTGGATACCCTGTATTTATTTATTTATTTTATTTATTTTTGTTGTTTGGGATTCATTGAGGTTACAAAGAATTAGGTTCCACTGATTGCATTTGTTAGGTAAAGTCCCTCTTATAATTGTGCCCTGCCCCTAAGAGGTGTGCCACAGACCATGACCCCCACCTGTCCCACTCCCCTCTCCAGGTTTCCTCAATCCCTTACCCACCCCCTTGTATTAGCTCATCTATTGGCTTCATGTTAGAATTGAGTCCATTGGATTCTTGCTTCTCCATTCTTGTGATGCTTGACTAAGGAGAATGTGCTCCAGCTTGATCCAGGTCAATACAAAAGATGTAAAGTCTCCATCCTTTTTTGATGGGTGAATAGTATTCCATAGTATACATATACCACAGCTTGTTAATCCATTCCTGGGAAGTGGGCATTTAGGTTGTTTCCACATTTCGGCGATTGTAAATTGAGCTGTGATAAACAGTCTAGTGCAGACATCCTTATGATAAAGGGACAGTGTTTCTTCCAGTTAGATGTTTAGTAGCAGGATTGTGAGATCAAATGGGAGCTCTAATTTGAGTTCTTTGAAGAGTCTCCATAATTCTTTCCAAAAAGGTTGTATTAGTTTGCAGGCCCACCAGCAGTGTAAAAGTGTTCCCTTCTCTCCACATGCATGAAGGAGACTTCTGTGGGAACTGCAACAACAAAAATGAACAAATGGGACTTAATTAAACTGAAAAGTTTCTGTAGAGCTAAGGAAACAACAACTAAAACAAACAGACACCTTCAGAATGGGGAAATATATTTATATATTATGAATCAGACAAAAACTTGATTAACTAGGATCTACAGAGAACTGAAATTAATCAAGAAAAAAAGACCCAACAATCCCATATATCAGTGGGCAAGAGGCATGGACCCCTGTATTTCTAATGGGACCGTTACATTCAGCTCTCTACTTGCTCACTCCTGTTCACTCTCCCCACTTTCAAGTGCATTGACAACCTCACTATTTTTGTCATTTTATATCCCCTGTGTTCAACTTGGCAAAAAATAAATGCTCAAAACCTACTTAAATATACTTGGAAAAATGATAAATACTTACATATCCATCTCTGGTTACAAGGAGACCTGGCATTAATTTCTCTGCTCTTATGGGTTTCTTCTCAGCTTAGATCTTCTTTTGTATTTTAAATTAACCTGTCATTTTGCTGAAACCATGCCCTGCCACCCTGCAGAAGCAGCCTGTGTTAGGTCAGATGCAGGTGATCTCAGATGCAGGATGAAAGGGACCGCTGTGTTGCAGTGTGGTGGGTGGCAGTGCTGTGGGGTCTCCTGATGTTCACTGAGGCGTTTGACCCTGGGGACTGTCAGAACATAGACTGCATCTCCTGTAAACTGTCTCCTTGGTGGGACGGGCTTCGCAGAGATGTATTAGTCATTTAGGAGAAGAATTACCTGCTGACAATTATTTTAGGTTGCTGGCAGAAAAACATCTTACAGTAGGGCCCCTGTCAATGTCCACCGGCTCCTTGGGGTGGCCGTATGGAGATGAGAGCATTTCTCCGCTGGGCATGCTAGCTTACTTGGCATGTCAGCTGAGCGGGAGGTGCTAACCATTCATATCCAGGATTCAGATGTTCTTTCTCTCATGTCCTGGGCTGAGAACTCCATCTTCTCTTCTCCGGGCTGTTCATCACTGATCCACACTCCCTCATTCCTAAAGGTGACCTAGATGTGAGGAACTCACATTCTTCTGTTGATTCCCCCAGTCAGTAGGTCTCCAAGAGTGAGCTCCTGCTAAATCCGTTTGAGCTGGTCTTCCTCTTCCTCAGCTTATTAAGGTATCAGAACTTCTGCCAGTGGCACAGATTAAGGGTGGCCTGAAATGTAATGAAACATAACTCGTGTAATGGCCACTACCTGGGGGATGGGCACACTGGTAACCCTGATCAAGCATAACGCAAGCCAGCCACGTAATTAAAACACTTGTACCCCTAAAGTATTTTGGAATGATAATTTTTGAAAAAATAATGAAACCGTCTTACTTTACAGTTGTCAGGATTATATTAAGATATTGAAATTGAAAATATGGATAATAGGTTAAAAAGATGCTCCCTGAATATAGAGTAGTAGGGATGTCTAACTTTCCCGTCATAGGAGTCTCTGTGGCAGGAGGTCTGTGCTAGGGCACTCAGGAAGCTGTGTCCCGGATTCCATCTCCGGAAGGCATATCTGCTCAGCCGTACACGCTGCTCTCACAGGCACGCCTCACTCTTCGGGGCCAGAGTTCACCACTCTGATTCACTCTCAGTCCTGGTGTCCCCTGGAGGGGGAGGCTTGCAGGAGGCTTCCACTGCAGGGTGGGGGGCAGCTCTCTCCCCTCCTTTTCTCAGCCCCTTTCTGACATCCCTCTCTCGGCTGCCGTTCACCAGGGGTCTCTGTCAAGGCCTGCATTCCTCATGGCCATGCCTGCACTTTCCAAACACTTCTTAAGCATCTCTAAATGTGTTAGAAACAAAATCCCCACCTGCTGCTAGCAGAAGAGACTCCTGCTAGGTCCTAAATGAGTTTCTGCAGCCAAGCAGCACCCGTCTACTCGGGAAGCTTACACAGCAGAGTACGAGGCCCAGCAATTGATCAATACCCCCCCATGTGGATTGTTCTCTTGTTGTGGAAACCAAAGAGCTGCCTCCAGAAACCCTCCCGGTCCCAGGCACGCTCATCCTGTTTAGAAAGTTATCCTGACGGGGAGCGGGGGAAAGCAGGCAGCTCTGAGAATGTGTGCCTGGGAATTAGAGGACCTGCCATAGCAGGAATCCTTACTTTGCTGCCGCACTACTGTGTCTTTTGGGAACTTAGCCACTCTGATCTTTGGCATCCACAGTGATTGAGAAATAGCACCTGCAACCGCTTGTCTCACACCAGAACATCTAAGTGGATGAGCTGACATCCCGCAGATCCTCCGCAGGCCCCTACTCTCTCGTCACCTGGGCCCCATGGGGTTGTCATGGGATTGCGTCTCAGCCACATGGGGATTGAGTCACAGGAGTCTGAATAACTTGCCTAAGAGCTCTCGTAGCAGGAATCTGAGTCTCATGACGGCAGATGCCAACACTCGCCTTCCCAGTCACAGAGCTGGGCTGAGCATCTTCTCAGCAAGTGCTTTCTGTGGGGCTCTTTCTATTAATAGAGATACAGTTTTGAACGGGAGAAATGCTTAATTGGAGTTTTTAAAGTTGTTAGTATCAGCCATGCTGCTACATGGTTGTTCTAAGCCCCGGAAAGTTCACTCCTTTGTGTTTCCAACATGTTTGTCATGGAGCAAACTGTGAGTCAGCCCCAGGTAAAGCGCACAGTTCTACCCGTATGACAGAGCCTCACATCCATGACCCCAGGAGTTATTAACTCAGATCCTGACCCTCCAAACACCCTTGGGGATGCCACAGTCTGTGGCACTCAGGCAACTATCTCTTCATTCTAGTGGTGTACGCAGCCCGGGTGTGGCCCTGGATCTGCCTTAATCTGAGTGTGCAGAGTGTCCTGGGGTCACTGCATTACCTCCCAGGGCTTTTAAAGAAAAAAACCCTTATGTTGTGTACTGGTCACAAGTCACTGTTTCTGGGCAAGACTGCCCATGGTGTACACAGCCTGGGCAAGGGGCATGGGTGCTGGGCTTCAGGAGATGCCAGTGCAGACCACTAGTCAGGGGCCCTGCAGACCACCAGCACCATCTCCGGAAGAGAAACGACTACAAACTGCACTCGTGCTGCTCAAACGGGCGAGTAGGGATGCCCGCAGCTTCCTTCCCTGTTAAAACGTTTTAGTATTTCTTAGAGAAGACACAAAAGTCAAATTATTTCTAACCTCTGTCTCTTTCTGGCTTCTTTCTCCCCATGTTAATGTTCTTGGTACAAAGTAACTAAAATACTTGGTCCTAATGTTTGAAAGGCCAGCTTTGTTTTCAAAACAACATGACTACAAGTCATTACCCTGCATTGGTTAGAGAACAAAGACCAGGAATAAAATGTCTGTGTGTGTTCAGTACAGGTGCGACCGCTCATTTTTTTCCTCAAATATTTTTGATCCATGCTTGATTGATCCACAGAATGTGGCACTCACAGACATGAAGAGCCAACTACATATATAATTTAATATGATAGAAAATATAGCTCTCATATCTCTACTACATATAGTATATATAGAACACATATATATTATATATGTGTGTATACACATATCTATCTCATTGTCTTGTACATTTTGAGTTTCCAGGAAACATTACTGTTCTTACTAAACCAAAGTGTCTAGAAAGACATTAAAGAAAAAGAAGGACAAAGTATCAGGGGAATTCTACAAGCTGGCCTGTGGCCACAAGGGACTGACTTTTCTTTTTCTTTTGAGATAGAGCCTCAAGCTATCACCCTGGGTAGAGTGCTATGGCATCACAGCTCACAGCAACCTCCAACTCCCAAGTGATTCTCTTGCCTCAGCCCCCCACGTAGCTGGGACTACAGATGCCTGCCATAACGCCCAGCTATTTTTTGGTTGTAGTTGTCGTCATTGTTGTTTGGCAGGCCTGGGCTAGATTTGAACCTACCAGCTCTGGTGTGTGTGGCTGGAGCCTTAGCCACTTGAGCTACGGGACCCAAGCTGGGACTGATTTTTCATTTCCCCATCTACCTGGGAGTCATGCTATGCCTCAGAGCCCCATGTTGGCCAGGATGTAGTGACCCTGGGCACACCTTCCATCAGGTGTGACTGTGGCCCGTAGCAGTCTTGGACAGGAAATCTAGTGGTTAGGAGAAGTATACAAGTTGACTCGGGACCTAGAATTACTGGTTTCTTGGGATTAACCAAATTGTCCTTTGCCAAATCTACCGGTGTCTCTGGGTGGTGAGCCTCTGTGGCGGCTGCAGTGACTCACCCCAGTAAGAGATGCCTGGGAACCAAATGGTGGCTGCAGTGGGCATGACCCTGAGGTTTTGCCCCATCCAGGGATGCAGGTCTTGCTGTGAGCCACAGCTGCAAAGCCCGCAGGAACTCAGTGTTGAGGCCACTGGAGTGGTTTCATCTTGGATAATGTCCGGGGAATTCTATAATTAGCAGTCATATTGCAAAGATGTTAAAAATTCACAAATTAGGGTGGCACCTGTGGCTCAAAGGAGTAGGGCACCAGTCCCATATACCAGAGGTGGTGGGTTCAAATCCAGCCCTGGCCAAAAACTGCAAAAAAAAAAAAAATGCACAAATTCTATCATGCTACTGTTCTAATCCTTTCTACTTTAGAATCTATATTCTGAAAAATAATATATACATGTGTATAATATACACATACCTTAGCTTTGTTCTAATTCTATTCTAACTGTGTGCATCCCATATATACATTTACTAAAGACCCCTTTGACTGTTAATATTTCAGCACTCTCTAATTTACATGTACTCCTTAGCTTTGAGTAACTCAACCATTATTTATTTTTTAAGAATTTAAAAATTCAAAAATTTAATCAATTGACTTTATTTACTAGTGTTTATTTCCATGGTAATGTTTTGCTGAGAGCCAATTTAGCTATGCAAATATATGCACACTTTATGTCTAGAAATGCCATTTAATTTTAATAAGCAAGTTAGTAGACAAAAATCGTATATTGTTGAATTAAAAAGATTATGAATAAAGAATAAAACTGACTATCTCGCTGGAGGAATTTTTATTATTCAATAACTCAGTGATGAATTAAAATGAGAACTGTACTGAAGGAATGGAGGGAGCCAGTCAAATCACTTACTCTCAGAGCAAAATCCTTACAATTAATTTTCTGAGCAGACAAAAGGCAACAAAGTGGAAACCAACTCAGAATATGGCCCAATTGAAGGTGCAGTAAACAGTAACTGTCATACTTAATTCTAATTATATAATATGACTATAAACATAATGTCACTTCAGAAATATGAGGCATTTTATCAGGCCCTTATTTGATATTTAAATAAGTATTACTGAAAACTCACAAGACAATCATTTAAAGGCTGTAGAATATATATATATATATTTTTTCCCAATATTTGTAAAGTTTAAGTGAGAAAAGCTGTGAAAATGAATTCAGAAAATAAAAAGCATAATCCAGGTAATGATGACTTTCCAAAAGTAAAAGCTGGGGACAGAAAGGGTCCCGCTGGGTGTGACGCTGGTGCTGTGGGCATGGCCACCACTGTGTGGGGCAGGAGCCTGCTTCTCCACAGCCTGCTGATTGGAGGGTTTCTTTCTTTTTTCTCTTCTCTTCTCTTCTCTTCTCTTCTCTTCTCTTCTCTTCTCTTCTCTTCTCTTTTCCTTCTTTCTTTCTTCTTTCAGATTTCTATTCTTGGTAAAGTTCTCATTTATAACCTGAACTGATTTTCTAATTTCTTTGCATTGGTTTTCAGGTGTCCTTGAATTTTATCGAACCTCTTTAAAATTAATATTTTGGATTTTTTTTGGCATTTAAAAATTCAATTTTGGTTAGGATTCACTTCTAAAGAGTTAGTGTGATCATTTGGGGCTCTGATAACAGTTTGATTTTTAATACTTTCAGCATTGTTACTCTTATATCTTCTTGTCTGGAGAAAAATGTCACTTCTTATTTTTGAATTTACTTTTCCTTGGATAAGACTTTTTGTTTTTCCTTGACAATATGACTAAATTGTACGTTGAGTAAGGATGCTTGAGTTTGCTTCCAGGCCTCTTCAGTAGCAAGGATGCTTATGAATTCCTTGGTTACAGATAGCCTTGGTGTGGCACTTACTGAAAGGGAAGTGACAGTACCAGTTAATTGGAGACATGAGCCTACTCCAGAGAAGCTGAGCTGGTGAGGTTCTTGATAAGATTATGTCATTCTCAATTACTGTGCACTAGTGTCAGCTAATTTTGCATGTAGTATTGGCCTGTGCAGGTTGACCTCTAGGCAAGAAGTAGGACTTACGGGTGAGAGCTGGCTGCAGTAACAGTCAAGTTCATGCTTGTTTACCAACAGGAATCTCCAGTGTTTCAGAGATGGACAGAACTGTGACAAGTTCAAGTGTTTTTGTTTTGCCTACTTAGCCTCAGTGGGAGATGGAGTTGGGTAGAATGGGACTGAGCAAGTATGTACTCAGGTGTCCAGTTCCAACTGTGGTCCAGAAGTTAGTAGCTGAACGCCTGGAGATAAACCCAGACACAGAGTGGAGAATCCACCACTGCACCACGTTTCTTGCATCAGAAGAAAAGAATAACCCAAGCTCCTAATCTGGGTGAGTGTATGTGGGACCAAACTCCCTCTCATACCTCAGAACTGACCTTTTTTCAATTAGAGAGTGATACAGGGCAACAATGAGTCACATGAAGCTTGGCTACTAGATATCAAATGAAAAAGAAACCAGGATACTAATATCATATTAAATAAGTTTATTAAGAAAATAAAGAAAAAGTTTCTGCATAAAAATTAAAATACCATTTTTGTGACAGCATCATCTTGATAAGAAACCCTATAGGGATTCATAAGATAATTCACATTCTTTTAATATTCATGAGATCCAGGAAAGGAATAGTTTAAAATATCAGATCCAGAGGGTGCTGTGGGGCAAGTCTTCAACAAAATCCTATCAGAAACCTGTGATGTGAGATCATAATCACTTAACCCTGAAGCTGAGAACATTGGGTTCTCATCTGAGTTCCAATGTCACAGGATACAGGTGAGAGTCCCCATGGCATCTTCAATAGTAGTAGCCAAAGCCAGAGCCATAGCCTGAGCCACAGCCATAGCCACAGCCGCAGAGAGAGCGGGAGCCATAACCATAGCCACAGCCATAGCCACAGCCTAGTCTGCGGTAGCCACAGCCATAGCCCAGACCTCCATAGCCATAGCCCAGGCCTCCATAGGCACAGCCTAGGCCTCCATAGCCACAGCATCCATAGCCACGGCCACCATAGTAGTTCCCATAGTAGCTGCCACACATGGTGTTGGTTGTTGAGGTTGTTGTTGAGTGGAGGAGGAGTGTAGGTGAGTTCAGTCTGGTTAATTCTCTCTGAAGAGGGCCTTTTATATGCCTTCAGTATGGGAGGGGCTTACCACAGGTGTCATGCCGTTGGCGAATTTTATGACTAATACAATTAATGTGTGTTGTTTCCAGACCACAAGGTAATATCAAGGCATTAAACAGGCTTTCTTTACGTAACACATTTAAGTCATTTTTTCATACCACATCTTCAGTATTCCAAAACCATACAGAAAGAATTTCAGAAAGCATGTATACAGAAAGCATTTCAATAATTTTAACTTGCTTGCTCTTAAACACAAGTACTATTTGTTTCCCTAAATTTGCACCAATTGTACCCCCCTCTATGAGAGATTTTAACCTAGTTTCCAGCCAAGGTCAAACAGTGGAGTGTTGGGGTGGCTCCCAACAGTGATAAGATTCAAGTACAAAAGGTAATGTGGAAGATCCTGTATCTTAATCACCCCTCCCCTATTTACCAGAAAGTAGGAGGGCACAAAAGTTACTCATTTCTGCTGCCTTGGTTGGAAATATAAGTAAGGAAACAGGATTACAATATAACTAGACAGACAAATTCTTAACATTTTTAATTCTTGCAAAATGTTTCTTTTCTATGTATATGTTCTTGTAGGGTTTTTTCTTTTTCTAGTGAACACAACATATGAATATATTTTTGTAATAAATTTTTATCAAATTTTAACAAATATCCTTTTTGATAGAAACATAATTAACAGATCTTTATCATAATACTATAAATTTTGTCATAAAGAAGTCACAGGGTGGTCTGATATTTCACACTGATGATTTAGCAAATCGATTTTTCCATTCTTCCATTCATCTATCCAACATCAATAAATGATAAGAACATTTAATGGCAACTAGTGGCAGTAGTCTAAGAGCCACACTTTCAGACTATGGAGATTCCATGGGCCATTATTGTATCATAGGCCAATGGGAGTTCAATTTGTGTGGGTTTTAAAAAAATTCTACAAATAAATGATGTGGTTGAAATTTAAATACCTGTGGAAAGCATAGGTTGTTTGGTATCAAAATATCCCATTGCTAAAACTAACAGCACTGAGGTAGGGAAAATATAAGTTTGGAAAACTGCAGAAAGTAAAGACGTGATTAAAGACTGATAAATACACGTCAAAAAGATTGAAGGAAGCTCTTGGTGGCCAAATGTGGGATAATTGTGCATAAAAACTAGTCATTTTCATCAAGGATTATAACAAATTAAATAAGTATTCACATGTCAATATAAAAATAAATGAATAATTAAACGCATTCGCATTCAGGAGAATGGAAGAGTTTTTATGTAAGTTGAAAGTCAATGAATATAGTATAAATTAGGAGTGAAACAATCATCAGTGAATTCTAAACTTACAAGTGAGGACATGATGAGCATTGAGATGATTACCTGACTCAAAAATCTCCCACAATTGGGAAAAAAATAGTGACTCTATAAAACTGTGGTAAATACTACTGGCTAAAGTCCACACTACTAAAATTCCAACAAACCAACATGCTATGCTTCACGATGCAATGTCCTAAAAAGGAAACAGTATTAGACCCAGGTGTGTTGGTGTCATTATTAAGTATTCTGTGTTAATCACAAATACTACTAATAGCAAAGCTCTCATAAATTTCTTATTTCATTAGGCATAGTGAAGCCTTCATAGCCAAAATTCATCGATTGTGTGTCAAGATTTTCACAAAGTATGCTATTTGTATGACTCATATTTTGTGTGATTTAAAAATCCTTCCTTTTGGATAGCTCACATTTAAATTCCATGAAGATATTCTATATAATTACAGAAACTACACAAACTATAAGTGATTCAAATTGTTACTGATTTATTAATATTGTCAAATTCATCATTCCTCTTAGAATTGAGGAAGTCAGTGAGTAGGGGTTTTGGGAAATATGAGCACTCAATGGGCAAAGCTTAACTAGAAAGAATGAGCTCTGTAATGTTGGCCAATATTTCTTTAGAGATAAACAATTGATTTTACTTTAAATGCATAATCCAGGTGAAATTTTTACAAGATGTAACTTTCTAAGTGTACAAACATACTTTATTTTTCTCATTATACCAAATTCTATCTTCATGCATCATTTCTACTTGATGGCCAATGACTAATACAATTAATGTGTGTTGTCCTTTCCGGGTCCAGTTTAAAATACAGGAGAAACAGAGATGTTACCATGCCCCCTGATCTCCTGAGATTCATCAATGCCTAGTGGCATGCTATGATTTTGATGTAGTACCTTTATTCTTCATTAACATCTATGGATGGCATGATGAATATAGCCATTTCCCATTGCCATAATAGAAAGTTTCTGTTTAGGGCATTACCTACCGTTTGGTGCTACATAATTTGGTCTCTGTAACTAGACAAGGTTTGATTGTGGTAGGAAATCGGTGACTTTGCACTCCCCACTATTATTGTTTAAATTAAAAAAAATCCCAATTTTTACCATTAAGCTGAACACAAATGTAACAAACATTTTGAATTTAGCAAAAATACTTTTATAGAAATTCAGTTTTATAAATAACATGAAATCTTATAAATTCTATGTTTTTGTTGCGGCTACATGATAAAAAATTGAAACTGTGGGAAAATATTTGATGTTTTAAAAAGTCATAAAAGCAAATATTGATGTGACAAAGAAAAGTCTAGTTTGCTGACACCTGGTATTTTAGAATTTCAAACTAATGGCTTTTTGTCAACAGTTGGAGGAAGCTGAGTGACATTTTTGGGCTTGAAGTATTCAGCCATGTCTCATTTAAAAATGATGATAAACAATAAAGGATAAAAATGAATTTGGAGCAGCAGGAAAGATATGGAGAAGCTCAAGTGAAAAAGAGATCATCATGACCTGTTCAATGCCAACAAAGTCTTGGTAAAATTGACTGTTTACAGGTGCTGAGAGTTTACGTACTAAAATGTTATTTCTTGCCATAAGAAATGGTTAGAAAGGTTCAATACTCGTAGCACATTGGTTACGGCACTGGCCGCTTGAACTAAGGCTAGTAGGTTCAAACCTGGCCCAGGCCAGGTAAACAATAATGACAACTGCAACAACAACAACAATAAAAGAAATAGTTAGAAAATGGTAGTTGGAATGTGTGTTGGGAGAAAAGTGTTAAGACAATTAAGGCTTATTAGTGACCACAAATAATTCAGATGTGGCTGAACAATAGGAAGTTTCCTCATAGCCACTAGGGCATGATTTAACCAAGAGTCACACTGGCTCTGCAAATTAGCCAATGGCATGACACCTGTGGTGGTTCTCACCCACACTGAGAGAGTATAAAAGGCCTTCTCCAGGGAGAATTATCCAGACTGAAGTCACCTACACTTCTTCCCCACTCAACGACACTCTCAACAACCAACACCATGTGTGGCAGCTACTACGGGAACTACTATGGTGGCCGTGGCTATGGATGCTGTGGCTACGGAGGCCTGGGATATGGCTATGGAGGCCTGGGCTGTGGCTATGGAGGCCTGGGCTATGGCTGTGGCTATGGCTGTGGCTGTGGCTATGGCTGTGGCTATGGCTATGGCTCCCGCTCTCTCTGTGGCTATGGCTATGGCTGTGGCTCAGGCTATGGCTCTGGCTTTGGCTACTACTATTGAGGACACCATGGGGACTCACACCTGTATACTGTGACATTGGGATTCACCAATTCTGAACCCAATGTTCTCAGCTTCAGGGATAAGTGATGATCATCTCACATCACAGCTGTCCAATAGGATTTTGTTGAAGACTTGCGACACCATGGGAGACTCTACCATGTATTCTGTGGCATGGAGGTGCATCAATTCTGAACCCCAGATTTTCTGAACATTTCCCTTCAGTTACAATTATTCTGTGATGGAAGTTTATTGTGGACCTACACTTGAACCTACCAATTCCCTGATTTTCATCCTATTGTAGGATAAGATGAATTCACCTGACACCTATTAGGTCTTTTTTCATATGAATTATGGTGTCACAACAACTGCCTCCATGACTTTCACATGGGAATTTATTTCTCTTTTTATCTAATAAAGTTATTTAAATGAAAAGATCAACCTTGATGTCTGTGTCTGTTAATATTCTAAAGTTCTTACTGACAATGTTTTGTTTGGGTTTGCAAGAAAGCTAGCAATTATATTCCTTGGGAGATATTTTATCTTGTTAGTTCTAGTAATGTTTCTTCAGAAGTTTAGTTTGTTAGAATAGTAACTTTTCTTTGGTAAACTTGTAAATAGTGTAGATTGTGATTGGTGCATGTTGTTTATGTATTAAGTTAAGCATTGCCTGGTATGTGATATATAACAAAGACAAATTTCAATTCCCCCACACTTTCACATGTACCCCCTCTTAAATAAATACTAACAAGTATCCTTATTCACTGTTAATCTTTCATTTTGATGAAACTAATTTTTATGAGAGATACAACCTAATGGACAGTTTTATAATCTAGGACATGTATATTCTAAGTTAATAATAGTTTATAAAACTGATTGGTCCACATGGTGGGGCATCATACTTACATAAGGATATATTTCAGATATAGGCTGAGATGCTTGAAAGTCTTACAGGGCTGCAATTTGAGATGTTGGATGGTGCTGTGGTTGCTTCCAAGGCTTAGCTGGGAAAGCATCTGCTTCTAAGTTTGTGTTGTTAGCAGAATTCAGTTCTTTGCCATTGTGTAACAGAAAATCACATTTTCTTACTGGATTTTTATAGAAGTGTCTTGCAGGCTGTATCCTGGAGGCCACCCTTAACTCCAAAATGATGCCCACAGATACCATTGCCATATTCTATTAGATAAAAATAAGTCACAGGTCTCATCTACATGCACAGGGCGGGGCTCACACCAGACATTGACATCAGGAGGCGCAGTCATGGGGGCCTGCTAAGAGTCTGTCCAGTGTGCATCCAGTCCTATGCAGCAGTAGTCCCTCATCTGTGATTTTGCTTTTCACAGTTTCAGTTACCTGTGGTCAACTGTGCTCTGGGAACATTAATATAGTTTTTTTGGGGGGGGGAGAGAAATCATATTCATACTACTTTGATTACAGTATATTGCTATAATTGTTCTACTTTGATATGAATTATTGTTAATAACTAATAACTTTGCCTAAGTCATCACAGGTAGGATTTTACTTTCCTGGTTAAAGGGATTTTTTGTTCTTTGTTCTTTTTAGCAGTTATTAGGATTGTTGTGTGATATCAGAGAGTATTTTTCCCATTATTTATACTATATAAAATGTACTCATGTTTTGTGTGTGAGACATAAAATGGTATCTGATTTGTGTGTGTGTGGATATCCTGGGGAAGCTTGAGAAAAAAAGGCCTATTCACTATTCTCAGGATATAAAGGTTATATATATATATATGTATATATATATAATATATACATATATACATGTATACATATATTTAACATATAAATAAGAACTAGCTTGTGGATTATATTGTTTTCATCTTATCTACTTACTTGTTTTCTCACTTGATCTGTCTAGTTTTGAGAATGGTATTTAAAGTCACTCATTTTTCGGGTATTTCTATTTATGTCTCCCCCAAACATGCATCTATATCTTTATAAAGAGGCTTTTTAATGTTATTTGGTACATAATCGTTCATAAGGATAATATATGATGTGATTTGTGATTTGTGTGGCTTTTTCTTGACAAATTCCCTCCACCATCACTGTAAGGGCTTTTTGTCTTAAATTCTATTTGTCTGACCCCAGGGTTGTGATCTCTTCTTACCCACATGTCTTTGTGCACGGCTTGCTGCTTTACTTTTGCATTTCTGAGTAATTCTGTTCCGGGTGTTTATATGCAGCATATAGTTAGGCTTAGCTCATTGGCCAAATTTACATAGATTTTGAAAGATTAACTAGGCCCCTTTATATGTATTGACATGACTGGTGTGTTGGGTAATGTGCTTTATGCTTTAATAATTTTAAGAATGTTTTTTGAATGGTCCATTGTTATTCTAGTGGTTACTTCGTTACCTTTGTATATATGAATTATAATGTCATTTTTTCCCTTTAAAAAAATTTACCCTTTTATTACCTGATATACTAGCTTATATTCATATTCCTTAGCTCTCCCTGTTGCCTAAAGAATAATAATTAGTTCTCCCTCTTCTTTACTGTCATCACAAACTGTATTATTCATATATTATTAATCTTCCAGTCTAGTCCCTATGTTTGATATCACCCAAAATACATATCATCCCACACAGACACATACACATGCATATTTCCATGAAAGCATGTGTCCCAAAGACCCAAATACACAAGTACACATATGCATGCTTATATATTCAATATTTTACTTAACTTTTCCCATTCATCCCTTGATAGATGATGCTCCTACTGTAGTTGGTTACTCACCATGGGCTTGCGGATGCAGAAATTCCTAATCCGTGTGTTGAAAATCATTGTTTTAATGCATTGATACATAAAGGATAGCTTTCTTGGATATAAACAACTTTGGCTAATGATTTTTTCATTAAGTTCTTTACAATTCTTCTTTTTTCTGTCTTTGAATATGGTATTTGGAAATTCGAACTGTATCTAATTCTTTACTCTTTGTAAATTATTTGACAGGAAGCTTTGAGTCAGGATTATCTATCATTGCAACCTCATTGTTTAATACTATTTACCTTATAATTGAAAATCCTACGTTTATATTTCCTCTCACTAGGTCCCGCCGACAAGTAATTGCAGTCAAACAAGATAAACAAAATAAAATAAACAAAATATATCATGATTAAATTTTTGAAAAGTAAGGACAAAAAGTCTTTACAGCAGCCAGAGAGACACAGAATTACCTACAGGATAACATCAATTTGAATGGTTGTTGATTTCTCATCTGTAAATACAAAGCAATGAAGAGAATGGCACTGTATGTTTCGAGTGCTGAAATTGCCATCCTTGTATTTTACATCTGGCAAAAATCATCCTTCAGGAATGCAGAGGAAATAAACAAATCCGCTAATGAAGAAAAATGAAAATAATTTGCTTAGTAGAAATGCACTAAAAGTTTGCCTAGTAGTTCTTCAAGCAGAAAGGAAATGCTAAAGAAAGGAATCTTGAAATTATAAGAAGGTACGATTTAAAAAACAGAAATATAAATACATATGATAGGCTATCTTCTTCATAAATTATAGAAATAATATCTGGAGACTAAAAAATTCTAACATTCTCTGATATAATAATAAAATAAAGTAGACATAAACGTTTTCACATTTTACTAAAGTAGTAAATGTTGATATGAGTAGATGTTAAAGGTTGCATGTGTATATATTATGACAATAATAATAATAAGTAGGAAAAAATATAGATTTAGCAAGACTAGAAATAAATTAAGATTCAATAGTGTAGTATGTTAAAGAATATAGAAAATAAGAAAAGCGTACACAGGAACACGAATCAAAGGAAACAAATAGAAAAGAAATAAAATAGCAGAGTCACACACTAACATATCGATAATTACATTAATTAATGCTCATTCCTCTCAAATGAATATGCTCCAGACTATATTATTGTACCTAATAAAATAATATACTAGTAACACAACATCAAAGGTTCTTATTCTTTGTTTGATAATTCATCAAAGAATTTCTATGTGGCATTGTAAGCTTAGTTTTTGTTATTGTTTGAAAACATGGTGCTTCATAGGAGAATGGCCTAAACACATCAGCAATATTGAATTCCATCCAAAAGCCAGAAGATCAACATCTCCCATAGCAGCCTGGCCAGTAACAGGCTTATCTATACCCTCCACAGCCCAGGAATCCATAGCCACAGCCCAGGCCACCATGGAACTTGTGGTGGCAGCTCATGGTGTCAGTATACAGGCTCAGGTGTACAGCAGGGTAACATTGTCGAATTTTAAATTCTTAATCTGCACAGGGTCTTCAATACCAACTGAGTGGATGTGGAGAAAACCACAGGCAATGCTGGGTTCAAATTCCAAATGAATTAACACCAAAACCATCTAAAATGTTCCTCATAACTAATATGCCCAAGACAACTTTGTTGTGTGTCAGGATGCCGACAGTGAAATCACGTGCCCTTGTTAGTACATTCTCCTCCTCCTTTGATGGCTGCTTGTTTATTCCAGATGCTAAATTTAAACTATGCACCCAGCTAGTTTAAAGATGGAGATGGCATAACTCATACAGTTTTTAATTTTTGTTGTTTTACTTAATAATATCCATATTCCTACCTACCTCTATGTAGACTTGGAAGTAAAAACAAGGTAAATTCCAAAAGTTAAGGAAGATGCCACGGTTGTGGAAAAAGAAGACATGGTGGTAGGATTTGCTTATAAAACACTGCCTGAGAAAATGCTTCATCATCTTTCTGTGGAACAATATTGTTCATTTTCATCTGTGCTTCACGTATACATATATAATTTCTTAAGAGCTCCAAACATGGCAGACCCTGATGTTTAAACTCATTGATTCTGAATACAGGGAAAGGGAAGGACTTATTCTGTTAGAACCTTTGGTATTAAAATAATTCAGGAATTACTCAAAGAGAATTGACATTATGACTCCCTAAAACAACACTGCTTATGATATTCTTTCCCACAACATACAACTTAAAATCTAGTTATGAGAAATCTTCAGATAAATCCAAATTCAGGAATAGTCTAAAAAATGCCCAACTCTTTAAAAATGTCGAGGGAAGGAAAGTCAAAAGGAGACTGAGGAACTATTAGAAGTTGGAGAAGATTAAAGATGTACAAGGACCAATGTAGTGTGAATTGGATCCTACAGCAGAGAAAAGGCATTACAAGAATAAAATGATGAAATAAAGTCTGTAATTTAGTTAAGGGTAAAGTTAATTTATTTGGTTTGATAAGTAGATTATGGTTATAAAAGAGAATTAACTTTGGGTTTTTTTGAATGATTAGTACATAGATATTTTCTTTACTATTTGACAACTTTCTATAGGTTTAAAATTATTTTATGATAAGAAGTTAAATAAGAATATAAAACTACCTTTCCATTTCATTGATTTTGTCATTTATTACTCCTTTCATACATTAGAGAAAATAACGTACATTTTCTTGTTCTCCAGTAAGATTGAATGTAAAGGAGAATTAACTCATTGGTGTTAAGTGGAAAGAAGAGTGAATTGTGCTCAGAACATATTCTTTTGAATTTTAAATGAGCTGAATTATCATTGACGTTATGGTTTTAGTATAGAAAAGACACTAAATAGCTGGAAAAAAGTAATTGTTTGGATAAAGAGAGAGAAGAAAACTTCAAGTCAAAAGAATGCTATATTTGTGTGAAATCAAACAAAGAAAGAGTAAACATAGTTGACGTCAAGAGCAAATAAGATTGTGACAAACAAAAGTCTTCTTTCTTGATGGGTGTAAAGGATGCTTATAGATAGAAGGTTAAAATGAGTCTAGTTTCTGGGCGGCTCCTGTGACTCAAAGGAGTATGGTGCCGGCCCCATATGATGGAGGTGGCGCGTTCCAAGCCAGCCCTGGCTAAAAACTGCAAAAAAAAAAAACACCAAAAACAAAAACCAAAAACCAAAAAATGAATCTAGTTTCAGCCAGGGTGGTTGTCAGTGTGAAGGTCTGAGTGATGCTTCTTATTCAATCCCTCAATCAGAATGAATCTGAAGGGAAGAGAATTTAAATTGAGTCAAACAAAACACCACATTCCTTAAACTTCTGAGGCTTTATCTTATGACTGAGAATCAGCAACCTAATTATATTAGTCAAAAACTTAGCCAATGGTGTGGCATCTGTGGTGGGCCACACCCACCCTGAGGGAGTATAAAAGGCCCTGTCCAGGGAGAATTATCCAGACTGAAGTCACCTACACTCCTTCTCCACCCAAGGACAACCTCAGCAACCAACACTATGTGTGGCAGCTACTACAGGAACTACTATGGAGGCCGTGGCTATGGATGCTGTGGCTACGGAGGCCTGGGCTATGGCTATGGAGGCCTGGGCTGTGGCTACAGAGGCCTGGGCTATGGCTACGGAGGCCTGGGCTGTGGCTATGGCTCCTGCTATGGCTGTGGTTACCGCAGGCTGGGCTGTGGCTATGGGGGCTATGGCTATGGCTCCCGCTCTCTCTGTGGCTGTGGCTGTGGCTATGGCTCAGGCTTTGGCTACTACTATTGAGGATACCATGGGAGACACTACGCTTAATCCTCTGACATTGGGCTTCTAGTTCTGAACCCCACATGCTCTCAGCCTCATATGTGGAAATATATCTCATATCATAGGATTCTGGTATGATTTTGCTGAAAACTTGCCTCCTTTGCCCTCTGGATTGGATATTTCAAACTTTTCTTTTCCTAGATTTAACTCACTAAAATAAAGAGAATGTGAATTTATCCCATGAACTCCTGTAGCGTTTCTTTCCAGGATGATAGTGTCATAGACATTGCTTTTCTATGTTCACGTAGAAGACTATTCACTTTTTTCTCAAGAAACATGTTCCATCTGGTATAACTGCTCTGATTTTCTTTTTATTTAATATACAGTGTTTATGGTTTTTAACTTTTGTAAATTGTCCTAAAAATAACCGAACATAACACATATTACCTTGTAGAAAACTACACATAGTTGATTTGTTGATTCTGCATATAAAACCCTGCTTCTTTCAAACTTGTTTTATGTTGCTTATGTAATTTCTATGTCAAACAAATTTCTATGTATATATTAACTATGTCTGTACATATTTAATATATACAACTTGATGCGTTTGGATATAAGTATGAATCTGTGGAAGCATCACCAAAATTTATGTCCTGAACATGGCCATCACCTCCAAATCTTCTTCCTGAACTTTTTACTTAATATTATTGCTTTTTTTGATAAAAAATTCTTAGCACAATATTGATCATAGGAGCAAATTTTTAAGCAAGAAAATAATAAAAGTCACAGATACACAAAAATGTAAAAACAACTCTAGAGATGCCATCAGGCCAAAGAAGAAATTAAAAGAGAAACTAGAAGATATTTCAAGATAAACAAAAATAAAAATATACTGAAACTAATGGAATCCAGTAGAATCTGGACTAAGGGGGAGCTTATAGTGATACACATTTACATTTAATAACAAAAAATGTATACCTAAAGAAACTAGAAAAGGAAGAACAAACTAAGCCCAACGTTGTCAGAAAGAAGTGAATAATGATTACAGCAGAAATATGTGAAATAAGGAAGAGAAAAACAATAGGAAAGATCAACAAAGCTAAGTGTATGTTTTCTGAAAGAAAAAATAGACAAATCAACAGTTAGACTAACGACAAAAAATAGATGATTCAAATAAAATCATACATGAAACAGGAGTGCAATTGATGCCACAGAAATAAAAAGATCATTAGGGACAATTAAGAACAACTGTACACAGAAAAATGGGATAAGTTGGAAGAAATAGATAAATTCTAGGAATATACAACATAACAAAGGCTAAGCACGAAGAAATGGAAAATCTGGACAAATCAATAACAAATAAGGATATTGAACTAAAAATAGAAAACTTTTTAATAAAGAAAAACCCAAGGATCAAATATGAATATTAGATAAAGAAAGGAAAAAAATGGCCGGGCGTTGTGGCAGGCGCCTGTGGTCCCAGCTGCTTGGGAGGCAGAGGCAGGAGACTCGCTTGAGCCCAGGAGTTGGAGGTTGCTATGAGCTGTGATGCCATGGCACTCTACCCAGGGGGATAGCTTGAGG
>CAUYQV010172259.1:0-20221 GCA_963574575.1 Galagoides demidoff | reverse complement strand
GCGTTGAAACACATTCTTCCTGGTGAAGTATCACAAGAATGGAAAAGCAGTTATCCAGTGTACTCAATACTAGCATGAAGCCAGCAGATGATCTGACGCATGCCCATATGGGAGAAAATCTCATTTCAATTTAGGTTGGGAGGAGGGGGTTGAGGTACTCTCGCTGAATGGGCATAGGGTGGGGGTGTTTGGCACACCTTTTGTGTGTGGGCCATAACCATAAGAGGGACTCTACCTAACAAAATGAAATATTTTGACCTGGTTATTTGTACCCTCACATTAACCTAAAATAAAATTACAAACAAACACAAGGAATTTCCTGATTATAAAAACTGCGTGAATTGCAGAACACATCATCGTGCTGAATCTCCTCTCATGAAAGAATGTCTCATATCCTTAGTCTGTCAAATGCAAAAAGCACTCTAACTAATCCTTGGGACAATTCCAAACCCCACACATATTCCAAATTCCATAGGTGGAGTGGTGCTAGCTGAGTTGAGAGCCCTACCCAGACAGTACTAGGAATGTAAAGATCCTTCTCAAGGGCTACCTCTTGTGCTAAGTCATCTTTTGCTTTTTCAGGCTCACTAGCACATCCTTTCCCATTCTCTTAAAATAACAAGGATGTTTCTGTCTTAGAAGTTACCTTTCTGTTGTTAGTAATTGTTAGTCTACTTGTTTATGTCTTTTCCTAAATTACAATGTTGGAATTGTTTTTATCTCTAGCATATAGCATAGTTCATGTATGTGTTTGTTCAAAGCATGCATGGTGGATTAATATAATTATGAACACAGATATCAAATTACTGAGTCCACATAATCCAAAGAAAGGAATGAATTTCTTTTCATTTTATTTTATGGTTTATTACTTACATAATGCCAACTATTGTGCTCCAAAGGCTTTTACAGGATTAGAAGAAACTTAGATTGAGAAACAAATAATTCTTTCAATAAGATCTCTTTTTAAACATGGCACTGGCATTAAAAAGGTAAGTGAGTAGGTATATTTTATATAAAGACATCATTCTTTTCATTTCCTTTTACTGAAAATTAAGATGTGATGATAAGTTCTGTATCAGTTTTTAACCCCAAACTACCTCACTATTATGCAACAAACAACAAATGAGGCAAGATTTTATAAAGAAATTTATACGTATTTGAAAAAACAAAATGTGATTGTTAAGATACTTCTGTGACCAATGGGAAAGAGTCCTGCACAGATAAACCCAGAAGGGCAGCTCTGCTCCCTCTGGAGCTGAAGCCTTATCTGTGTTCTTACTTGTTATTCATAAACAAATTCAAACAGGTTGGCATTCATAGGTGCTAGGGATATAGATATGGGACCTTCCTACTCATGAAGTGGGCTCTAAAGTTGTGATTGGACAGACTTACCTGATTTCCAATCCCTCTCACTGTTCGGAAGACCAAATGTCTTTTCAGACCTCTCAGCGTTATGGAAACAAAGAGGTACAGTGTAAGTATCCACTAAATCTCAGGCAAGCCACTATGACTTTGCTCTACAAATATGAGAGTTGGACTGTGTGTGTTTATTTTTCTCATAAACCAATACGGGTAATAGAATTAAGATTCCCAGAAAGACCCAGGTTTTGACATATGTTTTACTATAAATGTGAACAAAAATAAAACACTGGAGAAAGATCACAGTTATACCTGTATACAGTGCCTTCAGAATATTTTCTTTTTATTTATATATGAAAGCATAGAATTCTGATCTGGCTTGGGGAAGCTAAAGGCAAAGGCCACCTTGTTTACAATCCTCTATGTAATTGGAATGGTAGGAAATTACTACATATTTTTGAATATAACTGACAAAGTCTTATCTGGGGCATTTTGGGGACAAATTTGGTGGACCCTTGGAAGGTATGCCTATTTGTACTCAAAGCTAGGATATTCTAATTTTGTAATTGTATTTGGGGCATTTTACTAAGAAGGAATCTTTAAAAGTAAAAAAAAATAGCGAAGTGGAAGGAATCTTTAGAAATCTTTTGAGGGGGTAGTTTTAGGGGCAACTGAGAACTTTAACAAATACTTACTATTTAATGAAAAGCCAAGCCTCTTCAAAAGAGTTCAGTTCAAGACAGTCCTTATTCAGGCATTTCATTTCTCTGTGTATGGATTCTTCACCCACAAGCATTTGTAAAGAGTTTCAGAAGGTAAATTGAAAAATATATGTATGGCATCTTTCAAACAAGGGGAGGCATTCTTATAATAGCTTTGTCATATACCTCATTATTAGTAAAAAAAACTTGTAGGAGAAAGAAAAAAAATGATCCTATAAAATTAAATCAGACCAAGAGTTGTAAATACACAATCACAGGGTGAAAACAAGAAAACAAAAGGTACTAAAAATTGACTAAAGGTACAATAGACATTCCAGAACGCTTTCCAAAGTGTTAGTTTGTGACGTGATGAACTAAGCTAGTGATACCAGAATTTCACTCTTCAGTAGGTCCTTGGTCTGGGGAATTTGAAGAATGAACCCACAGACTACAGATCACTGGTAAGATAGGACTTTTATTAGAAGTAAGAAAGGAATACAGAAAAGGTAAAAAGCGCCAGAGCTTTTGGAAAGGGAAAAGAACTGAAGAACTCTCCTGGGAGTCTCCACGTGGACTCTTTGTTTAGGGGAATTAGATCTAGAGGATTACACCTGGCTGGCAGTTGGTAGGTGGAAATGGGTGCATTAACAAATGAATGAATGTAGTTATCATGTCCTTTACAGTCTTTGTCCCTGAGAAGGGATTAGGGTGTGTACTCCTACCCATGGTGGAACCACTCAAAAAACCATCACAGGAAGGCAGTCTTCTTGTGCCTGGAAATGGAGGTCTGACCTCTGAGCTCTGGGCCTAGAGAATGAGGGACTCCCTGTCTTGCCCTAAGTGGTGGAATCCTGTATCAATCCTCTCTCTCTCTGAATAGAAGCTCTAACTACTGTTAGGGAGAAGGGGCACTGACTGCTCCAAACTGCTTCCTGCTAAAGATGGAGGTAATATGGGGAAGCAGTTAGAGGTTCCTCAGAGGAGGTTGATCCAGGCTTCACAGTAAATGGAAATTTAGGTTGATTTTTCTAGCTTGTAGTAAAATGTTACCGTATTCTCTTCATGAAATTGCTTAGGCCCAGAAAACTGGGCTCCCTTGTCCAGGCTGGAATGAGGGAACCCTGAATCAATAGAAGGGGATACTTAGGGTCTCTTCAGATGGGCAGTGATCCAGGGGTTCACAATAGAGTTAAGTTTGGGCTGGAATTCTTTTCACTGTTTGTGGTTTGATGATATCTCTGAAAGACATAAATCTGATTAATATATTCTGTCTATTTTATAATGATATTTTATGGGAGAGCCATTGGATGTTAGATATTGTCTTTCCTTCCAAATAGCAGCATGGGCATGTAAAAAGAGGAAGGCATATTTTGAGTCAGTGTTATATATTGACCTCTGAGCTCTGGGCCTAGAGAATGGGGGACTCCCTGTCTAGCCCTGAGTGGTGAAATCCTGTATCACTAGTACAGATTTTACCTCTCCTTCTATACTACACTACATATAGTCAGGCTCAAAATAAATAATAGGCAATTCACAGGAACCAGAAATTAAAAATGAGCTCAGAGCCAGAGCTCCGCATGTGCAAGTTGGTGCCATAACAGGCTAAGATGGTGCCCATGGTCTCTGTAGACCACAGCACTAGAGACTCAGGATTTCATTAGGGATTTGGTCCTGGTCAGCAAAATGTGGGGAATTGAAACTAGGACCCATGAATAAAGCTGGAAGCCTTAGAAGTTTCACACTTTTAAAAAGATTTCTAGAAAGACTCTTCACTTGGAGAAAGAATTAGGAGGTTGGGTGGTGATGAGAAGAAAAGAATTCTTCCTCAAACAATCAAAGCCCAAGCACAGTCCACAAAAGGAGCCCAAGTTCACACTACTTGTATTGTCTGGGAGTTGCAAGCCAAGAAATCAGCATATATTCCTGAACCAGTGAAATCCCTAGGGTTTCAAACAGAATTAAATACACAATGGGGATGTTTACATAATTCTAAGTCACAAAAATTTCATAAAAGAGGTAATCTGAACTGAAGATGAGTTCAAACAGCAACAAAAAAACACAATCCACATAAGAAAACACTTTAGTATAAAGGAGAGTAAATAGATACAAACCAGGAAAATTAGCAACTCTGAAAACTTGAAGAAATGTAATAATGTGAAAAGGTGTAGAAATGAAATTCAAGAGAGAAAAATAGAATAAAAATTACAATGCAATAATAGGACATGTAAAAAATTAGTAGTTTTGAAAAGGGATCATACAGAAACTCTGGAAATAGATTTTGTAATTTAAGTTAAAAAATACCTTTATGCAAAGCTCTTGTTTTTGCTTATTTTTAACCTTTTTTGTTATTCATTTGTATTATCTCCCTTTGTTCAACAGACTTTGCTCCATTGGGAAAGATTAGTCACATATATTTGCATGAGTCTGTTTTTGTTGTTCCATTAATGTAGACGTCTATTCTTTCTCCAAGATTGTGCCCTTTTGATTATTGTACATTTATAATAAATTTTTGAATTAGAATAAAGTATCTTTAAAATAATTATATGCAGCTGACAACACAAAGCTAGAGCAAGAATTAAGAGAACTAAAAATAGGTTTGAGAAACATACCAAAATGCATTTAAAGAGATTAAAAGATGCAAAGGATACAAAGTATCTAAGATAGAAGCGATAGAATCAGGAGATTTAATGGCAGAAAGGATATTTTTGAAATAGTGGTTGAGAATTTTCCAGAATTGAAGGGCTCAAGGCACTTTGATCTGATGACTTCAGTTCTGGAAAATCCTCAATTATATTTATAATTGTATATGAAAAGAGAGAGAGAGAGAGAGCGCACCCAAGCAGGATATATAGAGAATGCCAGAGATGTTTACATATTTTAAGAAAAGAAAAAACTCCATTGAAATTATAATACTCAGTATGTCCTAGTAAAATTTGTCATCCTACATTTTGTATCTCTTGTAACTATAGAAGTCAAACATGACTTGAACATTGCAATTTAAAAAATTCCACATTATTTGACACCCTCTGCATATATTTATACATAATATATAAAAATAGAGAGACAGAGACAGAGGGAGACAGAGTCACCAAGAACAATAAGCAAATCTTAAACTGAACCGCGTCAGATTCTAGTTAGTGCAGGCCATAAGCACCAATAGAAGGCAACAGAAAATGAAATTTTATCTTCAAATGTTTAAAATTTTATGCACAACTAAATGTTTGTGTGCAATGCTAATGCAGAAAGGTGACACCACCTTTTCTTCTCATTTGTTCTAATATAATCAAAATATTCACGTCAATTTCCCAAGTAATTTCCTGTTGAACAGTCAGAAAACTGCATGACTCATACAGTCACTTAGTAGGGCAGCAAACTGCACTCTCATATAGTCACTTACTAGATTTATGTGGAATTTATCCTTGGAGGGAGGTTGCAGATATAAGGACGTAAGGTCAATAGCTAACTGAAGTGCTCAAGGGCAGGAAGCACAAGAAATGCCACATCTTGAATATTTTAAGTCCACAAGTCCCATTTGGGGGCCTAGTTGTCAAAAAGACAAGCATAGGAGGTGGTCTCCATTCTGATTGGAAGAAGTACTGAATATCCAGCAGTGTCTTTATTCTTTCTTCAACATGCTCAGATCCAGAGCAAAGGAGGTACCATGTTTGAGAGCTTTTCCTCCCTGAGCTTTGGAGAGGTATATATCATACTCTTTATCTAAGGCATCGAGAGTTAGGAGAGCACTTGACCCCAGAGCAGATAGATGCACTTTTAGTCATGCTTACAAGTTCACACTCCTGTAGCACATAATAAATCAGCAGCCAATTGTGCTCATAATTATCCTGAACATTTCCATATACTGTTTTGAAGTTTCCCCTTTGCTAATGTCCTCCAAAGTGGTACAGAACACATCTGACCTATTTTCTGGTTCTCTGAAGAAACTAAGTAGGTCTCACACAAGGCCTGATCAGCTGCTCCCATCTATAATCAGTTCGGTTCAATAGTTACTTGTTGATCTCTTATGATGTTCTAGACAATGGAGAGTAAAGGGATAGAGGGCAAAAATTGAAAGACTTTGTCTCTGTCATCCATAAGTTCACAGTTATTAATAGCCTTGAAATAACTTTGTCAGACAATTTATATACTCTGTATGGATATAATTATGTTTGTGACAATATTTTGTTTTGGCCCTATTCTTTTGTATTTACAGATAAAAGAAGCTGCAGACATTTTTTTCATTCCATCTTTGATCCCTTTACTTAAATGTCCTAGGTTTTTAGCCAGACACAGTGGCTCAAGCCTATAATCCTAGTTACTCTAAGAGGCCACGGCAGGTGGATTGTTTGAACTCAGGAGTTCAAGACTAGTCTGAGCAAGAATGAAACCGCATCTCTACTAAGAATAGAAAATCTAACTTGCCATTGTGGCAGATGACTGTAGTCCCAGCTACTCAGGAGGCCGAGGTGGGAGATCACTTGAGCCCAGAAGTCTGAGGTTGCAGTGAGCTACCATGATGCCATGGTACTCTACCCACAGAGTGAGACTCTATCTCAAAAAAAAAATTTCCTACATTTTGTTTCTATTTCTCAATAAAATATTTATGGAGCACATTCTATGTGCCAGTATTCATTAAATGAGAGCCTCATTAAATGGCTAAATTTCCACTTAGGGAAAGTAATTCCTCCACAGGTGGCAGTACAGGAGTAACTGTTTCTGTTAAATTCATAAGACGGTGCTTGTTACTGGGAAATGTATTATAGAGGGCAAAGTTAGTCTGCCTCCCTCTAGTCACACTAGGTAAGGCAAACATTTCTGCTTTGACCAAGTACATTGCATGTCTCTTAGACCCTCTGTGTTGGAAGAGTGGCATTCTCTAGAATCTCTTTCAGACACTGGAAAAGTATGTCAACTCCCTACCTCCATACTACTTTCCACAGAGGTTGTGTTAGTGTGCAGCCCCACGAACAGTGAATGAGTGGTCCTCTCCTTCTGTGCTCAGGCCACCATCTGCTAATTTGGGGCTTTCTGATGGGAGCTATTCTCACTGGAGTTAGGTGATAATACCTTGTTTGATTTGTGTTTCCCTGATAATTATTGAGGTTGGGCATTTTTTCACATTTTTCTTGGCCATTACCCTATTTTCAAATGCAGAATTTCTGTTCATGTCTATTGCCCACTTTTTAAAGGAGTTTGATATTTCCTTGCTGATTTGCTTGAGTTCTCTGTAGATTCTAAAAATATAGAACACTTCATGAGTTTGTGTGTCAGCCTTGTGGCAGGGGCCACACTCATCTTCTCTGTATTCTTCCAATCTTAGTCTCAACAAACTTTCATGAACTATCCATTATGTGCTAAGTGCTAAAAATACAGTGGTGAATGAGAGAGGTTTTCTGAAAGATTAAAAAAGTTCGGACCCCCTCCCCCAGAAGATTAAAAGTAGTAAAAATGGAACAAAGTCAAGGGATACTGAGTGTCTGAGCTGTTTAAATTGCACATTTAAGGAAGAACTCTCTAAGTAATGACATGTAAGCTGCATCTTGAATGAATATGGAGGAAACATGTAAGGGAAGCTCTAGAGAAAGAGGAACACTGATAGAGAAAAGTTCTATTGAAACTCAGTGAGCTTCATGTAGTAGAAGGGGGAACAACAAGCTGAAGTGAGTACAGAGATTTAAGGGCACCCCAACGTAATCTGTAGTGTTACCTTCTCTTCCCTTTGTGTTCCCTTCCTGTATTTGTTTCCTGTTATTACCTCCCCCAAACTGATTTCTTTCTTTGTTTTGAGAGTCTCAATTTCTACACATATTATAAAACTCCCTGATAGAACTATTTTTTATGGAATATAATTCTTGCACATCAAGTCAGAATGAGTCATACTTTTCCTTCCTGAAGGATCCTAGCTAGAGTGTAATAATATGTATTTTTGGAGTTCAATACTTATTTTCTTCCATCTTGCTGAATTCAAAATCATTATAGTTGATACTTGAACCCCAAATGTTCTTTGTTTTAGAATACTTTTTAAAAGAAGTTCTAAAAAGAGCTACATGTTTTAAAAGATCTGTGGGCTCTTTTATGGGACCCACACACTTCCTTGTACTTTCTATTACACGTACCGTTCTGGGCTTGCTGTCTTCCTTTTTCCCGTCATTAGCTTTCTCCGAGTTTTATTATAGTTCCGCCAATAGTCACTCTTCTCAACAGTCACTCGGCTACACAATTGCAGCAGCTGACCCTTAACAGATTCATAACGTTTACAGAATAATGGTTCTTTATCCAATTATTTCCCCAAAGAAAACTAATCCTTGGGTGTGGAAGTGGGATTCCTCAGTTAAATGCGTGCTTGGCATAGACAGGTACTTAGACAGTTGTTCCACCACTGAAAATTGTCTGAGCGGAATGCCTCAGCATTCACGGTGGTCTTAAAGAAAGGAAGAGGCATCTGTCAGGCTCTTCCAAGCAGTTCAGCTTTCTAATCAGACCATCTGAACTCCTAAGAAAAAGATAAGAAAAAAAACCCCTGCCTACTCACAGGGCAGTCACTCATCAGTAATAAAGCAGATGTTTAAACAAGGTACACTTAGTCCTGTCTGTCAGTCTGTCATCTAGGGAAGAGGTGGAGGTGCAGTGGGGAGAGAAGGGGAGAAGGAACAGATGAGGGGGGAAGCGAACAGTCCTGCCAGACTGGAGTGTGTCAACTGATTTGCAGACATAGAGGCAAAAGCTTAAAATAACAATGTGAGGCCTAAGACATTGTTGTACTCTGAAACAGTAGCTGCGATTTATTTATTTTGAAAGATGTCCAGAGAAAAAGACCGAGTCAGTGCCACTTAACCTGATGGAGAGAGAAGATATTTAATACTTTTTCTTTCATACGCATGACTTTGGTGGGCACTAAGGGCATTCGGCCTGGGTATGTAAGTTTTTGTGGTGAGTATCCAGAGAATAATTTTCCCAAGGAGCTATTTTTATTTATTTATTTGTCTGTGGTGTAATGAAAATAATCCATTTGGTGTTTGACACTGGGAAAAATCAGTCTTTCAGAGGTTTGATTTTCTCATCTGTAAAATGGGTGGCAATAATACTTTGCTATAAGAACTAAAAATTAGGTAGGTAAAATGCACAAGAAAGATAGCCATCATGAGTTTTGTTATGTGTTGCTCGTGGTAGTTGAGGTTGCTATTTGATGTCTTATTTTAAGGATAGTGTGGGAGCATGGGACTCTTAATAGGAGTGTTTGGGAGCTCTACTCAATATCTCTGGGATAAGAGATTGTAACTGCAGAACCACTGACCCCTGGAGTGTCTATTAAGGTATATTTGCCTTTAGGGATATCTAAGCAATATGCTGGGCTGCTTCCCAGTTCATTTTTCCAGGGAGGGTGCTCATGTTTTCTAAGTTGAAGAATGTGCATGAGGAGGGGGCTGCATCTGCCTATATACAGGCATCTATTCTATGCAAACTATAGGAAATTCCAAGTCAAAAAGAAATAAGAAAACTTTTAGGTGTATTGTCACATTCAAAATCAAGCTTTTACAATTTACTGTTAATGTAGCCTTAGGGGATCCATAGGAAGGCTTCAGAGGTTCCTTGGAACTCATGGAAATTCTTTTATATTTGCATTTATATAGTACTGAATTTTTGTCGTTTCTATTTTCAAAAAGTATTGTGATCATAAAAGTTAAAAATTTCTGTATTTCTGTTTTATGTTACAGAATTAAATATAATAAAGAAAACTAACTTCGGTACTTTCAGATGTTTGATGTTAGTGGAGAGGTATTCTCCTTCAATTGGATCTATTGTCTCTGAATCTTCATCCCCAGCAAATCAGTAGCAGTAATCAAGTTGTAAAATACCAGCATGGAATTTTCCCTACTGTTTACACCTACAACTTTTTTTTCAGATTCCCTTTTTTGTCTGATTCATCTTTGATTTCTAAATTTTAACAATTCAATTATGAATTGGGTGAAACTGATTGAAGATGAGTCATATAAGAGCAATTGGAATAAAAAGAGAGTTAGCTGGATGAAAAGATCCCTAGACAGTTTTGTGGGAATTTATGAAAATAGTCTGTGACATTACACATAAAAATAGTTTGAGGGCTAATGAAATAGGGCTGACTCACAGAATTACTCTTAAAGAAGCAAAAGAAGTCCTTCTTACATTATGGTCATGGGGGAACTACCTGGGCATTGTAGTGGGTGCCTGTAGTCACAGCTACTTAGGAGGCTGAGGCAAGAGAATCGCTTAAGCCCAAGAATTAGAGGTTGCTGTGAGCTGTGATAGCACAGCACTCCACTGAGGGTGACATTATGAGACTCTGTCTTAAAAAAAAAAAATTCAGTTGCCACGTGTAAGGACTTGTAATTTTTTTTTGTTGCCTTAAGAGGCAGTAATATAGAGATTAGATTATCTTATTTAATTATCACAAACACACTTGGTGAAGTAATTTCTATTTTATCCTTATTTTGAAATTGAGGAAGTTGATAATTGAATAGGTGAGGCAACTTGACAGATGTCCCATCATAAATGGTGGAGTCTGAAATCAAACTCGGTTAGCTCTTTACCCACAAGTGACTATAAAACCTTAAACTACATAAATAGCTAAGAAACACAGTGTATTACATTGACAACTAATATCAGTAATGCCAATGGATAAAGTATTGGCTGTAAGATGGCAATAAAATTAAGAAAATTGTCTAGCAGTATGATGTTCAAAGCAAAAAGCCAGCAATGACTCTATGCCTCTCTATGTTTACAGCCATCTCACCTCCCAACTGTGAATACAATATTTATTGTTTCTAATTCTCTTCCTGGATTTCAATATGATTTTGTTAATTTTAATCTGCTCTAACATTGTTTTTGTAAAGCACATTTTAACAAGTTTACAGGTAGCTGCAAAAATTTGGTAGGTCTAACCTTTCTTTTTGTGTCTTGGGAGGCATGTACTCTGAAGTCTGTGGGAGTGATTGGTATCACAAAGCAAGAGACATATATGTAATGAAATACAGAGGTAATGAAGTGTCACATTGCTCCATTCGAGAAAAATGGAGAAACTATTATCCTTTGTGATTGGTACAAGGGATATGGACATCTTTAATAAATAAGTCCTAATGTATTTTTATGGAACCAAAATATTGATTCAGAAGAATATTTGAAAACATTATATGCAAAAAACAATATATCTGCAGACTCCAAGCAATTAAGCATAGTTGAATATTTTATTGAATATCTTTAATTACAATGACATCTGCTTAATTTATTCTTACACTCACAAGTTCATTCATTTACTCAGTAAGCATTTAATGAGCACGTGTTAAATGGTAAGACCTTTTCAAGAATGTCTCCAACCTCTTTTTTTCTTTTCTTTTCCTTTTTTTTTTTTTTTTTTTAACTAAAGTCTCCACTGCAAAGTAGTCTGTGATTAGCCTGTGATGGGTTTTCCTTTTGTAAGATACCTGATGTTTTTACCTCATGTCTTGAAGGAGTTCCTTCTCCCTGAGGACTTTGGCCAGTCTGTTGACCACCTGTCTTAGTGATCGCCTCCTTATAATGTTCTTTGAGCCTCCTGTATTTGGATATCTAAATCTGTAACAAGACTTACCTTAACTTTTCCTCAATTGTTCCCTCAAATATGTTTTCCATATGACATTGTGCTTTGTATTCTTCACCCTCAGGGATGCCTGTTATTTTCATAGTTAACCATTTTACATAATCTCTTATTCCTTGTACACTTTGTTCCTATTGATTCTTTAGTCAGTATTTTTGACTGACTGGGTTACTTCAGCAGAGTTGTTGCCAAGCTCTGAAATTCTTTCTTCCACCTGTTGTCTTCTATTCTTAAAGCTTTCTGCTGTATTTTGTATTTACTTACATAATATTTTCAATTCCATAAGTTCTATTTGGATTTGTTAAAATATGTGTGTCTCTTTAGTAATGTTTTTATTTATTTCATTGTTTTTCTGGTTTCTTTGGTTTTCCATTTTCTCTTGGATTTCACTGAGCTTCCTTCTAATCCACGTTTGTAATTCTTTATCTGTTTCTTCAATATTTTCATTTTAGTTGGGATCCATTGCCAGAGAGCTGGTGTACTCTTCTGGTGTGTCCTTTCATTCTATTTTTTCACACTTCTAGAGTTTTTACACTTATTCATTCTAATCTGGAGCAGCAATTGCCTTTGATTTGGGATTTTCTGATTTTCTTTTGTTTAGAAGCCCTCCACCCACCCACTAGTACTCATAAAGGTTTCTATAGCATATATTGAGAAAGGACCTTTGGTTCTACTTTTGAGTACCTTGGTGTGGGTCTAGGTTCTGGATGGGTACCTTGCTTATAGAGACCCTAGAGTTTTTAAAAAATTTTTTTTCAATTGCTAGTTATTTTAAACTGTAGTGTTGGCATAGTATGTGTGAGCAGATTTCCTTTCTCTTCTTGATCTTACAGGTCTTTGTAATCCTGACTCTTCCCCCAGCCTTGTGGCCTTTTTTAAACAATGTCGATTATGTTGCTATCCCCAGGTTAATCTCTGGGGAGAGGTGCCTGCGGATAAGAATTAGGCATTCTCTATATAAGTGCTTGAATCAGTAAATGCTCTAATGGACTATACAAGTCTTCTCTGCCATGAGGTGGCGCTTGCTGAAAAAAGCCAACCTCAGTGTTATTTTTGCCCACCTGTTGTTTTTCCACAAAGGACAGCAATAAGAGCTGTTTTGGCAGGGGTGGAGGGGCCACTCTTAGGCTGCTGGTAAAAACCACCAGGGAGGGGCTATAGCAACCCCACCAGTCTAGAAAGTCTGCTTATGGGGAAAAGGCAATCTGAGACTTACCATATGGTTATTGGCAGTAGGTTTCGCTCTTCTCTGTCTTCCAGTGTCCCCAGGTCTGTTTGGTTTCTACTGAAAGCAGAAGCCAAATCAGCTGAGTTCACTGGCAGTGGTGCCATGGGTTGGAAGCTTTCCCGTCCAAGATTCCACCAAAAACTGAAAACATGGCTTTCTGTGGGGAGAGAGTGCTCTGCTCACACCACACTGCACTTTCCTTTCAGTTCTGCCTACATGGGGTCCTCTTCGTCCCAAGATTAATTTACAAATCTCTTGTGTCCTTGAGGAATACAACTGAGTCCTGGGGGTATGGGATCCAGCCTGCCAGAGTTTCCCCCTGGTACTCTAAGTTCAATTCCTGACCATGCCAAGGATAAGGGAGCTGGTCCTAAGCTGCCTGTGAAGTGCTTAAGCAAGTTTAGTGTCCCTTCACTTTAGCATATTCCCTCATCTGCTGGACCAGTCATGTGAACTGCACTGAGGAGGGTTTGTGGGCAAGGAACTCACAGTACAGGCACTCCTTGGTGTACTGCAGGTTTTTAAAAGGAAATGTGTGAACCCTACTCTCTGTGGGAACCTCAATGTAATGGACACGGTGACAAGGGGGAAGCAGCCATTCCTGAGAGTCTTGGCTCAGTTGTGTCTTTGAGCACCCATGCCACACAGCAGCAGTGGGAGGGGGAGAGGAAGGATAGGAAGGCGTCTGAATGGAGGAGAAGTGACACTCTAGTCATCTTTATTCCTGTCCCCAGAAGGCAGCCTCCCCAGAATGTCTATGTTCTGGGATTGCATAGATTCCATGAGTCTCACCAGCCAATGGGTTTGCAAGTCATCTGTCCTTTGCTTGAGACTCTCCTGCTAAGCAAAAGGAAAGGTCCCAAGATGGTACTTCCACATTGTACCCTGCAATATTGACCCAGAAGGGGAGGGATAGGAATGCCGAAAGCCTGTACTTCAGGTGTTCTCTTTTGTTCCACTCCCCTGTGATTATCAAAGTTCAAGCTGGTGCTGAATAATCTTTGTTCAGGGTGGTTGGTTTTTCACCATACTGTTGTTGGAAATTCAAGTTCAGGGCTGTGTGAGACCATATCCACTGAGGCTGGTAGGACTTGGTCTGCTTGGGTCTCCTCATCTCCCCATAGAGATGACAATGGCAGCTAGATGAGGTATCTAGGCACTGGTTGTTTATGTCTGAGATGTGGGTATTTTCTTGGAGCAGTTCCAAGTAATAGCAGCTCAAGGCTGGGGAGTCCCTGGTAACGTGTTGAATCTTAGGGAAGTTCTGTGGGACCAGTGGGAGTGGTGGAGACCCATGGGTAAGGTTTTTGGTGTCCTAGTACTATGTTTGAATCTCAGGGGCAGTGCCATAGGTCTGGTGGAAGCTCTGGCACCACAGAGGTGGGATCACTGGGCCCAGGCACTGTGAGAGCCTCAGGGCCAGAATTTAGGACAATACAATTAGAGGGCTGTTCCACTGACACAGGTGCTGTAGGTGCCCAGTCCCATAGGCAGGAGTCAGTTCTAGTGACCCACGTTGGGCCAGGGCTACCTAGATCCTGCAGAGGCATTGCCCAGACCATCCTAGGTGACGCCTGTGGTGCCTGAGACACCTCCTTTGTTCAAATGCTGTGCTGATGTGTGAGATGCTTAGCTCCCAGTTATAGAGAACAGTAGTTAGGTGGGGTTCAATTCTAGCAGCCCAGGGACTAAGGAGATGGGACAAGGCTGCTGGACACCCTGGATTTTTCCCCACCTGTGTCCTGCCGAGGAGTAACTAAAGGCTTCCCAGGAGGTGCCTGTGGCTCCTGAAGCAACTTCTTTGTTCAGATCCTGTGCTGGTGGGGTAGAGGTGCTTGGCTTCCAGCCACAGGGCATGTCAGTGGGGCAATGCCCACTCTGCCTGCTTCCTCCTCAGCCTGTTGGGGATAGTGTAAAGGCTACTGCTGCAAATCTAAGTCACATACCCTGATACCCTGCCCCTGAGAGCAGAGGATGGGTCAGCCACGGAACCCAGGATCAGCAGCCACCATATCTCTGCTGTGGCTGCTCTCTGATACAATGTTCCTACCTACCTTTTGAGCTTGTTGAGCATATCACTCTATCTCTCTCCCCTGCTTTGAGTGTCTCTAGTCACTTCTATGATGATTCATAATGCTCTCTCTGAGATGGTACACCCAGTGGTGAACCTCTACTCACAGCCTTTGATCTTTTCCTTGAGAGAAGTGAGTGCCAGCTGCTTCTGGTACAGCATGTTTGATATTTATTATTATAGATACTCCCAGTTATATTTTCTGTTCTATTTGTTATCATAGTAAACCTTTCTTCATCCCTTTACTTTAAATTGATAGGTGCTTTTATATATTTAAAATGAGTTTCTTGTAGGCAACATATAGTTGGGTCACATTTTTTGATCTTATCTTTTGATCCCCTCCTAATGTGTTTGGAACATTAACATTTAAAGTAATTACTATCATTGGATTAATAGCCACCATATTTGCCATTGCTATTCATTGTCTTGGTTCCTCTTTTTATCTTTTTCAGCTTTTGTGTTTGTATGAACATTTTATATGATTCTATTTTCTCTCCTTAGCTTCTTAACTCTATTTTTTTTCCTTAACTGGTTGTCATAGGGTATCCCACATCCATCTATAACTAATCCAAATCTATTTTCAAGCAACACTACAACACCTCATTTGTAGTGCAAGTACCTTATGATAGCAACATGTTCTTAATTACTCCCTCCTGCCCTTTGCAGCATTGAGCCGTAACTGTCAAATACATAGCAGCTATTACAACTTTGAACAGGTTATTACCTGTTGGATTAAATAAGAAAAATTAGAAATAGATCAAATAAGAAAAATAAAAGTTCCTATTTTACCTTCACTTATACGTTCTCTAATATTCTTCCTTTATGCAGATCTGAGCTTCTGATGCATATCATTTTCTTCTCTATTGAATAACTTCCTTTGGGATTTTCTTTAAGGTAGATTTACTGGCATCACATTTCTTTTATTTTTGTTTGCCAAAGTTTTTATTTCTTTATTTCTCCATTTTTAAGGTTCAGTTTCACAATACAGAATTCTAGGTTGGCATTTTATTCTATCAACATTAAATACTTCAATCTGCTCTCTTTCTTGCTTACAAAGGATTTTGAGAAGTGAGATATGATTTTTATCTTTGCTTCTCTATAGGTAAGGTATTATTTTACTTTGACACACTTTATGATTTTTTTTCTTTAATATTATGCAGTTTTAAAATGGCATAACTAGGTATAATTTGTCTTCTTGCTTATTGTGGGGAACATTTTCTCCCCTTGGTAATCTTTGCATTTTCCGGATCTGTGGTTTGTTGTCTAGGATTAATTTGGGAAAATTCTCAGACATTATTGCTTCAAATATTTCTTCTGTTTCATTTCTCCTTCTTTTTGTTCTGGTATTCCAATTGCATGTATGTTGCACCTTCTATAGTTATTTCATAGTTATTAGATATTCTGGATTTTCTGTTCTATTTGTAAAATTTTGTTTTGCTTTTTAGTTTTGGAAGTTTAAGTTGATAAAACCGCAACCTCAGAGATTCTTTTTTTCAGTCGTGTCCAGCCTACTAACAAGTCTAGCAAAGGCATTCTTTATTTTTGTTACAGCGTGTTTGATGTCTAGCATTTCTTTTTTATTCTTTCTTAGAATTTTCATCTCTCTGTTGACATTATCCATCAGTTTTTGCAGGTTGCCTTTTTTTCCTTAGAGCCCTCAGCATATTAACCAGAGGTGTTTTAAATTTCCAGTCTCATAATTCCAACATTCTTGCCATATCTATATTTGGTTCTGGTGTTGGTCCTATTTCTTCAAACTGTGGTTTCTTTGCCCTGTAGTATGTATTGTGATTTATTTATTTATTTTACAGTAAGACATGATATTCTGGGTACAAAGAACTTCCATACATAGGCTTTATTAATGTGGTAGTAAGTACTGGGGAAAGAGGAAGTGTCCTGTGGTCCATCAATTAGGTCTCAGTTTTTTGGTGAGCCTGTGTGCCTGGGTTGTGAATTTCACCTGTGAGTCTCATCCTTCCTCCTATCCCTCTTAGGTAGAATAAGATGGCTAGACGGGATGGAGTTGCATATTTCTTTTCCCCTAGGTCATTTAGGCATTGATAAAACTCCAGCTGGTTAGGTGCTGGCAAACTATATAGTTTCTCTTTAGGGTAGACTTTGTTAATAAGAACAGAATGCTCTATTGTGTTTCAAAATAGGTATTCCCCTACTCCTCTGGCAAAAACAACAGAGGATTTTTCTCAACTATTCCTTAGGTGAACATGGTAGAGCTCTTGGAGGTGAAACACGCAAATGTGTGGTGCCCTTCTGAGAGTATTTAACTCTCAGACTTGTGCACATTGAGCCTCCAGCAACTCATAGAGTTCATGTTTTTCTATCTTCCCATTGATTTCTAAGAAAGTTTCTACTCCAGAGCTATTTCTCTATTAAATGTGATTCTCTGTATCTGCCTGACTGTGTCTCTAATTGGGGGAGCAGCAGTGTGCACTGTGACTTCACTTCACTAATGGATCTAAGGAGGGATGAATTTTTCAGTTTGTTCAGCTTTTTAACTTGTTTGGATACAGTGGTGACTTCTAAGCTGCTTATACGTCAGACTGGAAACTAGAAGCTTCTCAAAGTACTTTTTATTTATTCACATGTATTACTTTTGTGTGATGCTGATGTTTATAGTTTTGCCAAATTTTAGCATCTTAGGGAATATAGCAAAAAATTCTCTATGTTTTGAAAAGTTGTACGGAAAGAACAGAATAACTAGCACTGTTGACATAATAAAGCCAACTCATATTTTCTGAATGTTCAAACACGTCACTCATTTCTCTAGGTATTTTGACATATACTGTCTTATTTACTTCCCATGTACACTACCCATTTTTACATCAGAAGAAAATAGGTTGAGATGCTAAGTTTATGCTATGGTGGATGACATTTGGGTTTGAACTTTGTCTTTCTGACTTAATGTTACTCCACTTGATAATCATGATTTAAATCTGAATACTTTCTTCTCCATTTACTAAAACAGCCACAGTTGTCACTGATCTTTCAAAGGAAAAGGGGATTTTCTTCAGAAGCTTAAGTTTACAGAGACACCCACAGAGAGAAGATTCATTGTTATAATTCTTATCTTTTAACATTGTTATTAGACCAAAGAATTACATGGGTACTAAAACTAGTGGCAAAATTTAGAGGTTATTTCTCTAAAAACATGATATTAATGGCCTGTGCATCCTGGGAGACAACTATTAAATTATTCTACATTTATTAACCTCAAAAAATCAAGTGATTTTTAATCACTGAAGAATTATTACTGTGTTTTGTTTTTCAATGGATACTGATCTCTGTTCTGTAAATCTCCACATTTTCAGAGATTGTAGGCTAAAGAAGTTTTATTCTGAGGTTAATAAGAACTCAGAAGTGAAGTGGGCAAGAAAATGTGATCTTCAGCCTTTTAGGAATCATATACCACTTTTAACTAAAACCAGATGATATAAATTATTATATTCATAGATATAGGAATATTTTAATGGATACATCATTAAAAGGAAGATAAACAAGAATAGGTCGATATTTTGACAGCGAGATTTCATTTTAACTGGTCCAGACCAAAATAAAATTCATTTCAAAAAATAATGGAGTATAAAATTAGGGTTAAAATCAAAATTTCTCTAAGTAAATCTACAAAATGGCTATTAGTTTTATTTTGGTGTTACTGTTATTCTAATAGAATTTTATAAGGATTGAATTTCATTGTTCGAAAGCAAAAGATTCAGGTAAATATCACAATTCTGCCATCATAACATTCATTACTCTTTGTCAAAATTTCTGTGAATTCTGAACGAGCTATTCAAGAAACTTTGTTTATGGAAAATTCTCTTGCTATTTGGGACCACATGGTGAAGATCCAAGAAACTTGAGTTAGGCATACCTATCTGGTCCCGGAATCTCTCATTGGCTTTGAACTGGAAAGACGTATGCCTACTAGAGCACATATTTGCTTCCATATTTGCTAATACACGGGCCCCTTCAAGTTGCTCTCCTTTCATAGTAACCTTTAACAAATAGGCAGGTCCAGGAGAAAGAAAATAAGCTTTGACATGAGGCAAATCTGGAGTCCTGTAACTTTATTCATCTGTTTTATCACTTCAAAATAGCAGGCATGGTAACTATCTCATAGGAATATTGTGATTAAATATTGAGATCCTGTAACTAAATTCTTCCCAGCATGGTTTTTGGTAGATAGTAGATATTTGAGGTTAATTTTTTAAACAAATACATGATAAATTTATATAAAAAGTAACACAGCCATCTTTCTTTTAGCAAGGAGAAGATACAGAGTGAAGAGTTAAATTGCAATGTTAATCACAAAAGAAAATAGTATTTAGAGAAAGGCAAAGATGAACATATTGCCTAAAAAAATTTTAAAAATGCCTGAAACACTCATTGTCAAGTTTGCAGGATAGGAAGCTTACTATTTCAATCTGGAAGACCAGAATTCTTCGAGAAACAACTAGTCAGAGAGGGCAGAGATTCTGCTTGTATCTCCGTGTTTTGGTGCGATTTTTGACACTCTGATGCTCCACAAACCTTTCAATGGACTCTTAGAATTAAAAAAAATAAACAAAAACCCTGCATTGCCATAAAGATAGCTATTTGTTGGTTTTGAAAAAAGTTTATAAATGATTTTGACAGATAATTATGAGGTCAATCCTGACAATAAGGTTATTAAAGCAAAGTTTATCAAATAGAGTAATGGGACAACTATTCTATTTCACATATTTAAATGCAACTTAAAAAATCTTCAGACTCTGGAAGCTGTAAGAATGGGCTACTGAGCTCTCCTTTGAGAGTAACTTGCTAAGAGTCATATTGATTTACACTATTCCCAGGCATCTCAGAAAATGACCAGAATCAGGCCATTTCTGCTCAAGGAAGAAGTCCTCTATGCAGTCTTAGAGGATCCCGACTAGCCTGGTGCAACTCTTCTCAGAGCTACGCCATAATCCAAGGCTCTTTCTATCCAATAACCCCTCCCTTTTTCTGCAGGTGTCAGATCGGCATCTGGTAGAAGGTCTGATGTTTTTCTACCTACTGTTGTTCCCATTTCCCGTTATGCTTCACAGGTGTTACCCCAAAGAATGTCTTGTCCTTCTAACTCTGTCTTGAAGTCTGTTTCCAAGGGGGTCTGAATTAACCACAGATAGAATACTAAACAAATATGTTTCTATAGAGTTAATTATTGCAAAGTGAGATTATTGCTCCATTTTTTAAATTTTCCATCTATACCCTTTTGTATC